>VZTZ01028725.1:0-36838 GCA_013400955.1 Drymodes brunneopygia | reverse complement strand
CACTCACACACACACTCACACTCACACACACTCACACACACACTCACACACACACACACTCTCACACACACACACACACTCACACTCACACACACACAAACACACACACACACAAACACACGCACTCACACACTCACACAAATACACACATATGGAAATGCTTTCCAGCACTTAAAAATTTTTAATTATTTTAAAAAATTCACCGAGAGACCCAAGCTAAAGCTCTCCTCATAAGGATGGAGTCCTTGCTGAGGTGGAGTGGGTGGTAGGCATTGGGTGGGTTGTTTTGTCTGTGTTTTATGCTCACAAGAATGCAATTAGAGCTTTATTGACATACAGTTCCATGCTCTTCCATCTTTTAACCGAAACAACAGGAAATTAGGTTTTGTCAAAATCCTCCCTGAAAACGCTTTGTAAAGGAGAACAAAATGGCATTTGAACAGAAGTGATCTGCCTTTGGGAAAGTTACGAGCACGTAAAATAATAATTGAAGCTTGCAACATCTGTAGCTAAAATGGATACCATAAAACGTCTACTGCAATAATATATCCTTGGTTCCATAAATGGTACTGACATCATCTCTAACTGTGCCTTCAAGAGGACCCAAGCCTATTGAAGCAAAGCAGCATGAGTTCCTCACCTCTCTGCTCAAGGATTTCTCAGCAGGATGCTCGGTTTTAAACGGGCTCAAACCTACCCTTAATTACAATAAGTCAAGTTTGGCTCCTGGGCTGTCACCGTGGTAGGGCAGGGAGGAAGGGGAGTGGGTGGTGGTCCTGGCTCAGGGATGTTCACTCAGTCCCCACCCTGGTGGGATGCTCAGAATCACTTGGCAGCTGCTCTGGGACTGAGGAAGGGACCCCCTTGGCTGGCTCAGCCTCCCCCCTGCAGGTTCTGGCAGTGCCTGAGAGGGTGCAGAGCCTGGTGGGACAGCTCTGTGTGTGCCCAGGTGCCACTGCAGCCTGGCTTTGCTCCTCTGCTCAGGGCTCACACAGCACTGAAAGGCATCACTTTCAGCTAAAACACTTGGATGTGTTTAACACTGGCTTTTTTCCCCTTTTTTTTTTAACTGCAGGAAGGCAGATGCTAAAGCCAAAGAAGTCAAACATTTTCTTTTTTGTTGAAAATAATTGAACCAGAGGAGAAAATAGAGATGATGAAATCCAAAGCAACTGTAAAAACTATCCCACAGGGATGTTTTCATAAACTTTCTTTGATACAGCATTCTGTTTGTTAAAAGCTGGTGCTGACCAGTTCAGATGTACTCTTTTTCTTCTTCTGTATGGATCTGATAACTTCCAGCTTAATGTGCTTTGGAGCAGCCAGGGAATATTTTAAGGGGAAAAAGAGATACCTAAATGGGCCCTAAAGCCAGGCAGAGTTACAACTATTGCAGGCACAGCTCCAGGCTCCAAACAAGCCTGTTATCAGGGCAATGCATTTTCAGTCCAGCAGCATTTTTTAATCATTAGAATTGATTTGAGTGTAGGGATCAGGGGATGGACTTTGCCCAGGCTGGGCTGCAGGGTGGCTGCAGATAGTGGAATGTGCATTCCAGATTGGCTTTCCTGACGTTTATTCAGGTGTCATGAATTACAGGAGTTATTCAGTGTAACATCATGAGCTGTGGAAAATCAAGGCCACTTCAGCAAGGTCAATTATAACTCTCTGTCCCAATTTGCAAAACTGGTCTGAGGACACATGCTCACAGTGCTTGGGTTACTGCTGAGCTTCTTTCATTTGTCAGGTTTTGATTGCTTAGCAGGAAAACACTTACAGAGTCACACTAACTCTGTTTTAACACTGATCCCTGGATGATGTGGTGACTCCTGCCCAGACTAACACACAGCAGCATCTGGTCTGGAGCTGTCCACTTGGCATTAGCTTCTAAGCCAGCACAAACAGGGACTAGATCAGTGATGGCAACTGAAATGTACAGAAGTTACTTGAGAACTCAGCCCTCCATCTGCCTTTTTTGTTTTCCCATCACATTTGATTAAGATTGTTCACCTTCCAGCTCTGTTTCTGGGAAGAACATTGATTCCTAGTCCGAACTTTAATTTTTTTCCATGTGCAATTATCTCAAATGGGTCGATATTTTATTAGGTAAGACTTAAAGGAAGCAAGGGACAAGAAGGGTGGGAACAGAGACATCAGAAAGAAAAAATTAGAGAGTTTCTTGCAGGCAGATGCAGCAGTTGGTCCATATGAAGTCACACACACAGTGTGGACTTTCTGTTGCTGGAGAAAAGTGGTGGAGAGACATGGTTCTCATCACAAGGGAAAGGAGCTTATGTAATGCGGTTTTAAAACTGAGGGAAGCTGCAATGTCCACATTTAAAAACATCTCCTTCCCCATAAATGAAAATATTATTGCCTTCAGCTAAGCCAAGCCAGACAAAATGCCTTGAGCCTTTTAAACCACATGAGTTAAGAGAAAATTGCAGCTTGAGCCTGACATGCAAACACCTGGAACTGTCAGGCAATGATTCTGATTCCAGAGCTCATCCCAAGCCAGGAGCAGCAGAGAAGTACAACATAAATAAAACATGAGAGGTTTCCAGCCTTGTAATATTTCATCAAAGCCTTGTAAAGAGCAGATACTTCTGGAGCACTTCCACCACTTACACGATGGAAATTATATAAGATGCTGTTTGCACTGAAACATGAGGGAACATCTCAGAAAATGTTGGCACAACTTTACTTTTCCCTTTATTCCTAATCACCACTCCACCTTAAACCTACCTCACCTCTATTCTAACCATATCCTTACCTGAACCTTTTCAAGCCCGTGTTTGGCTCAAAGCTACAAATAAATTAGGATTGGCTGCTCTCAGAACAGAGCAGCCTGGAGGCCTCTTTGGCTTCAGCACGCTCTGCTGACAGCCTCAGTTTGGGAAGGAATGCTGCAGACTCTGCAAATCCCTCCTCTGCAGGTACAGTCCCAGGCAGGAGAGAGTGCAGAAGTGAGAGAGTACAGAGAGTACAGTTTGTGAAGGGCTGCTTGCTGGGATTTGGTTCTTTTGCTGAAGATTTTGTGGCATTTGCTTCTCTTCACCCACCCACCCATCTCACATACCCTGCTGCCTCTGAATTTATGCCAGAACACAGATGCCTCTACTTCTACCTGCCCCTCTAACCTGGCCCTCCCTGAAGTGAATGGGAAAGACAGCAGATTTCCTACAGCAGGGAATTTAGGGGCAGGGACTGGACAACAGCTCTGAGGGAAACTGCCAGAAGAGGAAGAACTAGGACATCATTTAGAGGGAACAACAGACCAGACAATCTTTTGGCAGAGAAAACACCATGGGGAGAAGCAGCAGCACAGGGTGATTTCTTCGTGTTGTCCAGGAACAGAATAAAGGAAGTAAAAAGGTCCTGAAAATGATCAGAGGTGGATGTAACCTGCCCACTGAGAGTGATTTCATGAAGAAGAAAAGCCCCTGAACTTGGAGTTGTTTTTCTCAACTGCAGACAGTTGGAGTTTTCAGTTACAAGTTTGTTCTGTAATATTACAAAGTGGGATTATTGAGAAAGTGGGAGAAGAGCACTGTGTTAGTCCCCTGCTAATTAAAATGCATAATTAAAATGAGTAATTAAGCTTACTACAGAATGCTCCAGTGTCTGGGAGCCCAACTGCCCTTGAACAACAACTCATCTGCTGAACTGTCTCTGAGAACCAAAGTAGCCATTGGATATTGTGGTTACATCTTTCCTCTATTTTTTGTTGGCAGCAAAATAAAAGTCCCTGGTCTCTTTTCTGCCATTTTATTTCTTCCATTCTTTCTGCAATGTCAGAACAAACAAGATGATGTCATAGGGATGTCTTTTCACTGTGGAAATGCACACACAGGCAGATTTTCTTTTTTCTTTTTATATTTTTTTTCTGAGCAAAGAGCTTCTAGAAATTGCCACAATAACTTCCTGTGTCAGCACTGACCATCACTGACCTGCCAGTCCCAGGACAGGTGAAATGCTCCTGTCTCCATGCCAGCTCTCATTTGCTTAGAAAACACTCTCAAGCCACAAACCCTTTCTTGGGATGTGGACAGATGCTGGCAGATAATGACACATTTTTATCTCACATATTACAAGACTCACTGATCACAGCTAAGTAATTTTTTAACTTCTCGCTCTCCTTTAAACTTGGTCTTCTTCAATTCATCTTTTAAAAAATGTCTGCAGACCATCCAGCTGGTAAAAGACACTGCAGAGACAGCCACCACCAAGCCCAAACAACTTCCCAGAGATGCCTTTGTGGAATCTGAATATCCTTCACATCTGTGCAGAACAGGAATGGGACAGCCTTATTCCATAGGTTCTGGTTTGCTCACTTTCAAAAAATGCCACAACCAAAATAAATGAACTTTAGGACTTGATTTTCCCCTTTGCTGTATTCAGTATTTATGGGAACAACGTGGTGTTGTTAATATACACCAATGACTGAGCACTGTATTTATGCCTCAATGATTTTCTGTCATGAGAATATAATGCCTGGCAAAGACTGATTCTCTGAAATACCAGTTTGTTTGGGGTCATTAATCTTAATTCCTATCTTGCCTGAATAGGAACTGGATAACAGTCAAGTTGGGGAATAGTTCTGAGATTTAAAACTTCAATGGCTTTTGGGCTGCCCAAGGCTTTACATTTCTTTTAAAAAATAGGTAATTAATTAATTTGCACCAACTACTAGGGAGAGACCCTGGGGAATTAAGCAAAATGCTTCTTGTGGTTTTAAGAAACAAAAACCAGTGGCTTTTGGCAGGATCTTTCCTTACCAGTTCTTGTGATTTAGTAGTTGCAGCAGGGGCTATGGAAACACAACTCCTGGGTTCTTGAGCTGATTGATTTAACTGGCCTCTGCATTTCTGGGTGATTCTGTTCAAGCCCTGTTACCTGGTTGTGCTCTGGTTTATGTGTCCATAAAATAGGTGCAAAACCTGTCTAAGTCATGGAGGTGTCATGGGGATTTTAAGGCAATTAGCAGTCCCAAATGAAGTTGTATTTTATTTGTAGAATGACTCAGCACCAAAAAAAAAAAAAAAAAAAAAAAGAGCAGTGACAATAGGTTTATCCCTTGATGATGATAAGAAACAAGGGATGCTGGGCTGGAAGCTTGGGATGAACTGCAGAGCCTTTTTTCCAAAGCATTCTCCCCTCTCCACCTTCCCTGCTCCTCCTCTCCTGAGCACCTGGGAGATCCTCCATGTAGGAATTTGTCCCCTGTTCTCCAGATACTCAGCAGTGCAAGACACCCACAGCATCTGAACCCAAACAGGACCATTGGATCATAAATGTGACCTGCTCAACAGTGCAGGGGATTGCATTTCACACAGCTGCCCTTGCCCTGAGCCAAAAACCTTGTGTAGGACTAAAGTAACTTTCCAGAAAGGCATCTGGCCTTGATAGAAAGACCTTTATATACTGTTTAAAAGTGCCTTATTTTTTATTTAAATTTGTCAGTATTCAGCTTCTGGGCTCCTCTCTCCAACTGGAGTAGCAGAGCAATTTTAGCCTTTTCCAGGCCTGTCTTTATTCCAGGGACCTTCAGGGGTGCCAGATGCACTGGCCATGGCCTGGCAGGGAGACCAGGCTCTGGTGTAGGGAAGGGAGAGTACAGTACTGCTCTCTGTGGAATTGCAAGGGCAGACTGAAATCCTACTTTTTTTCTTTTTCATTATTTTTCTGCCTGTGGTTTAAATCAGTAATTACAGAGATTCATAATGGAAATGCTTAGACTGGCCAGAATAGAGAATGAATGGCAAGGTCTGTGTGTGGAAGTGTTAGAAAGGGAACACCTCACATCCCTGTGAGGATGGCAGGTGCTGGACCATGAACATCACAGCACAATTATGAACAGCTTCTGAAAATACCCAGTTCAGGAACACAAAGGAACAGGTTCAGTCAAGGACTGAAAAAAGCCACTAAGAGGTGATGGTAGGACAATACAGACCAGGGCTGGAGTCTTAAGACACTCTGGTAAGGAGACAGAGTAGAGGAAATAAATTCTAATCATTCCCAGAGGTGGCAGAGCAGAGAGAAAATAAAAGATCCTGGCCACTGTCAGCTCCCAAAGGCAAAAAACGTTTTGGTGGCACTGGGGATCCTGAGCAGATCCCAGCATGCAGACTCTGTAGAGCTTTACCTGGCCCTCCACACGGTGGCAAGAAATCCTGAGCATCCCAGCTGGCTGCAGAGCTGGGACACAGACTGGGGTGCTGGTGTCACTCATCACTGTGTTTGTGAGTCCTGGTTATGGGATGTGAATCACTGAAACTTGCCATCTTCAAAGAAAATGACTTTGCCCTCCACTGCTGTTTTGAATTGAGCCTTGGGACACAACAACCAGTTTATACCAGCAGAAAAGACTCTTGAAAACTGGTTCTCAAACTGATCTCCTCTTTGATCACCTGCAAATTCTCCTTTTAAAGGTCTTCTCCAACACACAGGTATTCTCATGAGGTCCATGCAAACTTCCATCACAACCTATTTCGAGCTCCAACGCCAGTTTCTACAAACCCACATGCCAAGAAAGGATATTGCTTTGCCACTGGAGGAACAGCCATTTCAAAACCAGACAAAAATCATGGATCTTTAAAAAGAAAAAAAAAATTAAAGTGCATGAACTATTTTGCAGACAACAGTGATCCTACTCCTAGAACCTCACAGGGAACTTTACGTGACCACAGACACGTATTATTTTTCCACCCTGTATTTCATGTAAGAACATGCATAAAAATTCTACAGGTCTCACTTGCCTAATACTGAAAATATGCAGTGCTTATCAATAGTTTACAAATTAAATAAATATTTTGCTAGGACTTGCAAGCATCACTTGTGAAAAACAATCACTGAAACCAGAAGTTTTGCTGAGCTGCTTGTTTCAAGAGATTTCACTTGCTCATTGAGAAACTACTTTCTGCTCAAAGGTTGTGCATTTTTTCTTTACTTTCAGGAAAAGACGCTATCTCTTGGCATTTTTATTTTTCTGGCAGACCTTTAGCTCAGCCAGTGGATGAACAGAAGGAAAGTGTTCATATACCAATTGCTTGTGACTTGCTATTAAAGAACAGGAAAAATTCTGTTTTCAATGTAAGTGAGGAAATCTGTGCCTTCACGCTCTGGGGAATTCTGATTTTCCTGTCTTTGTTTCCATCCTAACACAAAGGAAAAATACTTTAAAAGTCATTATGAAACAAAAGATTCTGAAAGCATTTGAACCTGAAATGATAATATGCTTCAATTTTCCCTCCTCCATTTTAAATACACTTTTGTTTCCAAAAAGAATACTTTAGCCTCTTATAAAAGAGAATAAAATTTTATCTGGTTTATGCCCTTTCTCCTCCCTGTAACTGGGACTCTTCCCTGCAGACTTACCCTACACGGCATCATCTGGTGCAGAATGAAGCCCACGTCCCAGAGAAGATGTAAACTGGTTTACAGAATCCTATTAAATAATGGCATATCCATGCTATGAATCCATGAAACAGCCAATCATCCTGGCAAGACTCAGTTCAAATATTGGAACAGACTTTGACAATTTTCCACTAATAACAGTGTCCTGAATTCTGCCTGCATCGAGTGAGTTTTGTTTTCACTCCTTCTGTTACAAATTAAATTAATAAAAGTTCCACTGCCCGTCAAAAGTTTTCTCATGGAAAAACTCCACTTTAAAGTGGCTTTTTCCCCCCCCTCCTTTGAAAGATCATCAGCTCTTTGTTCGCTGGAAGTTATTAGCAAATGAATATCTGATATAGAAGCAAAAGATGGCCATTTACTACTGAGTGCACATGAGGTGATCTAATTAACAGGATAATGGCTATTAGTGCTTCAAAGTCTCAGCCTTTTGGGTTTTGATTTTTTTTTGTGTGTTTTGTTTGGGTTTTCTTAATTGGGCCTTGAGGATGCCAGTACTGCAATCAAAAGTGTTTCTAAATAATTATGCACTCATTTAGGTGGCTAACCACCTGAATTGCTGTAATTAGAACACTTGATACCAACAATTAATTATGTTAGCACTGCTGAAGGCTGTTTTAAAGATCTAGATACAGAAATATGTTCAAGCAAAGAAAACCCAAAAAACAAGGGGATCTTTATTTCATCTGACACATGCTCACTGATTGCTCTCTGACAACAATCTGAGAAATCCTCTTGGAAGCCCTGTGTAAGAATGAAATAAAAACTGGGAATGACACTATCAAGACTCCCACTGAAATGGAATTATTTTTTTATATCCAAGGAACAGACATACAGACATTGCCTCAAATCAGCTTTGTCTTCTCCTTGATCTGAAGGAAATTCCTGCAGAGATGAGGCAGCAGCAGAAATATTCCTGTACTCAAGCCCAAAATTTCCGTGCTCCAAAAAGTGAAATAGGTCATGACCATCTGTCCATTTGGAGCTGAAATAAGAACATGCTTCTTCTCCTCTAATTTAATTCTCTTACACCAAAGTTTCCCAGCATTCTGCTGTCCTCCAACAAGTCCTCATAACACTGAGCTGGCTTGATAAAGAATTATAGGTGTAGTTTTCTAAAAGTTCACAAACCTATAAACTTCAACCCCATTCCAAAGGAGCTTGACACAATTTATCTTTTTGCTTGGCTATTATGCAAAAAGAAACTATGCAAAATCTCAGGTTTGGCATGGATTCGAAACAAAACCACTTGAAAGGCTGCAATTTAAAGTGAATTTTGTTAGACAATTTCAGTTTGCCCAAACCTGAAACTCAAAGCAAACCTCAGGGCAGAAGTGCAAACCTGAACAGATAGAAATCAACAGACGTTTACACAACACTCCATGAATCAAAGGTCCCTCACTTCACATGACATCAAGCAGAGGCTGACAAACCAGGAATTAGACAGGAACATTTTTGAAAATTATCTACTTCACATTTAACAAAATAATTCATCTCTCCTATTACCAGTCTTCTCAACCACAAAGCTTCATAATCTCAAGTTTTAAGCTCTTCTCCCAATCTTAAAATTCCTATTATCATCACTTCAATCTTTCTCAAAAACTTTCTCAAAACTCTCATGCTGTGAGAACTACAGGGGAAATAAAGCCATTTTATTCTACCCAAACCCATCTTTCAGTGTGTTCTCTGTAGAATAATCACCTGTGTCTGGTGAAATGGTGAACCAGTTGAGTCTGAGTGATAGCTGATAATTTCCCTGAATTATAAAGTGTCACAAGTCTAATCAAGATAATTGATAATGGAAACTTACAGACTATGGAGACTCTTGAAAATGCCCAGGAAGTTTTAAAAAATATGTGATCTCTGTGTGTTGCTTTTCAGATACCTCAGGTCACGTTTTGAAACTTGAAGTTTCCATTCCTGGCAGCCATAAACTTCAACCCTGAAAGTGTTTACACACCTCTCCTACACCTTCCAAAATAGCACTTTAATGGAAGTACCTGGGGAATGGGGAACTGGCTGACTTTCCAAATGACTGAGGAAAAATACCTGCCAAGAGGTATAGAGGCCAAGATCTGTTCAGAATTAATGAAGGGCTTGATTCTGCAAACTCACATCCAAGTGATCCTGTCCATGAGTTACTTCCCTGAGCACAGAGGCTGTGGATAGGTGCCAAACTATATTCAAAATTAAACTTTGCAACATGGCAGTCTGATTATGCAATAAAAAGTGGTGTTGAGGGAGTTTTCTTCAGTTATTCATCCTCACTATTTCTGCATGATTTTATTACAAATTTTCATGTTGTTCACAAGGAAATTGGGCATTTTGGAGATAGACACATATATGTATAAAACCCCACATTTCATACACTTCCATGAGTTAAGCTCTTTGGTAACTTTCAGAAAATAATTAAACATGCATTAAGGTATATGCAAAGTTCTAGGTTGTGAGCATAAATATGGAAAAATACAAACCTGGTTTATAAGCTCAAAATAATCTCTCAAGATTGATTTAGCCATAATTTTAATAGCATGAAAATGACTAATTTAAGGTCAGGAGTAATTTAGTTTTGACTGACTTGGCAATCCTTTGTTCTCTGGGTCATGTAAGTGTTGAGTAAATTATAAACCTGTAATTCTATCCTGAGGTCAAGGGACTTCAGAATTGATTTGATATATTGGTCTCCTGGAAAGTTCTTCCAAGGCCAGTACCCCCTAAACTGTGTTTATGAGTTGACTGCATTAATAATTGATAAAGTCATATAATATTAGCAGAGGTGAAATTAACCCTTACAAAGAAGAGGATGTTCAAATGTGGGATTTTTGAATGATAGACAGGCAAATGAGATACATCTGTCAGAAGTCAAGTTTCTACAGAGGATTGAAAAAAACAAACATGACTAAGAAAAGGTGTAGGTGATTGACATCAGGAACAGAATCAGAGTGATTATTCTTTGTGAACATTACCTGGGATAATCCTGGGTTTGTGAAGCAAAACTACTACATTTATATCGTACATAAACAAGCCACCAACTACTTTTACAGACCACGTCAGTAGCATAAATACATTTGCATTGCAAACCTCTCCCCAAATACTCTGTGGGTAGCAGCCTCTGCCTGTTCACTGTGAAAAGCAATAAATTTGAGTGGATGATGTGTGGGACAAAAGATTTAGTGACTAAAGGCTGCCCTCTGTAACACACAGGGTTCCTATAGCTGCAGTCACTGCTTTGCTTTCTAATCTCCATCAAAAGCATCTTCTTTATTCTATTTTTGACTTCCTTGGTGTATCAGTATTAAAAAATAAAATCTCAGTTTGCTAACATTTATCAGCTGTATTATAAATGAAAGATATTTTCTGGGAGATACTGAAAGAAACTTCCCTCCTCTCTCATTTTAGATAATATATACTGTATGGAGAGTATATGCTGTATTGTATATTTTCTATGAAAACATTACATTTTTAACTTCCTTGGGACCATGTATATAAATATTTGTACATGAAATTATAAGATAGGCTTTGAAATTTATGCCATAAATTTCTGTTAATGTTCTAAAAATATTTGCTCAGGCAAATGAAATTGCAGTAAAATATTTTACTACAGATCAGTCAAAGGTTCTCAAAACTTTATCTTTCTAAAAAACAATCTTTCAAGCTATAAAACAGAGTTCCATTTTAGATATCAAAAAGGCAAATTTAACCAGCTTGATTTGATTAATACCAAGCAATTTAACATTTTTGAAAACACTGAGATCTAAGGTGAAATAAAGTCAGGTTTGTAAGCATTTTCTCTTATTACATATACACTTTAATTTTGTTTTCTAGAAACTTACACTGTTAGAGGCAAATGGCAGTGGATGGGGGATTATGTGCATATTTCCTACTGCAATTAGCACTAACGAGAGCAGGATGTGCTGCCCAGCACACAAAGCTCCAAGTATACAAATTGTTAATAAATGTGAGTCCTCACAAGCCAGAGAATTAATGCAGCATTCAGAACGATGTGTGGTCCCAGATCCATTTCTGAACCTGCTCCTGGGGGTGTCCCAACCCCTCAGCCAGGAGCTCAGCCCCATCTGGAGGCTCCCAATGGCTTTTACCACCCACAGTGGGAGCTCCTGGGCAGGGAGGGAGAGCCCTGCTCTGCACCACCATCCCTGCTCACACAAAAACCCCTGCAATGGCAGCAGCTTTCCCTCAGGAATGGACACAGCTCAGGGCTTCAGGTGAGCAACAGTTACAAGAGTGAGATGAACTCTTCAGATCAAAAGGTCTCCTTTTCATTCAGGCTTCCTTGCTAATAAAGAATGAGAGAGAGAGAGAGGAAGAAAAGAGAACAGAGTACATGGCAGTGACAGAAGTGTTCCTAAAGAAAATGTTGCTCTGAATTTTCTCTTCAGAAAAGTTCCTGCCTGCATGGGAAGGGTGCTGGGTTGACAGAATGGGTAACATGAACTCCCTAAGAATTAGATGATGTTCTGCCAAAGCTATAAAAAAGTGTTAGAATGAAGTGACTTAGTCACCACTAAAATCGTAATTGTACATTCATCCAGGTTGGAAGTACAGTTCAATCCCTTTTTAGCTCAGGGCTAATGTCAAAGTTAGGTCAGCTTGCTCGGGTTTTGAGAATCTTTGGTACAGAATCTCCAGTTATGAGGTAATAATAACAACCCAGGAGGCCCATCAGGCTGGCAAGCCATGTTCCAATATCACACAAAAGAACTGGGATCAGCTCTGTGGCATGGCAATCACCAGCACACTACACAGAAATACAAGTAAGGACAACACTACAACTGCAAATGTTTAAGGAAATTTCAATCACCGTATGAGAGGTTTATGGAAAGGATTTTGGAAAGGCAGCAGAAAGACCAGCTTCTTTCCCAAAAAAACTGCTGATGAACTGTTGTGTGACCTCAGGCAAAAGCACTTCAGTGCTCCATCCTTCTGCTTCCCTCCCCACTGGGTGTGTTTAGGCTGGGAGTGCTTTAGGGACAGGGACTGTCTCTCCCTGTCTGTTTGCACAGAGTCCTGCACAGCCAGCCCCTGGGGCTGCAGGGGAGCCACAGCTGCTATTGCATTACAGAAAAATAACAACAGTCACAAGCAAGATGTAACCAAATTAGGCAGACGTGAGAGGGATTAAATTCACTCGTGAGAAGCTTCGCTGGGTTTTTGGTTGAGGAGTTTATTATGACAGCAGATTTTAATGCACAGGCAGAGCAGGCAAAACCAGCAATGGAAATGCATCTAGGGGAAGAACTGCACAAACTGAAGGCTAAAAATCAGGTTTGGGTCTGTTAATGGAACCTACAGTGAATCTGTTAGAGCTGATTTTTGGTATGTGTGATATTAGCATGTTTTCGTTTCCTTACTTTCAAAATGGGAAAATGTTTAAATGATTTTAGAGACAGAAAACAGATAACAGTGGTTGTGTTAGTGAAATTTCACCCAGTTGTCCCTCATAATGATACCAAAAACTTGTTTTATATTCTTATCTTCAAGAGTACCTTTATTTTCCAAGTTTCAACGAAATATATGGAATGACTTTTCATTATTATCCTGAATTTTTTTTCAAATTAATTTCAATCCTGTGTGAACTACCCATTTCTGAACTCCATGAGAATATTATTGTGGATGCCAGCAGAATTTTTAGCTCTTTCCAAGAAATGCTTCTAAGAAGAAGGAAGAATACACTGAAGCCTGATGAATCATTCATTTATTTTTTCATGTCAAGGAAAAAAGCACTCTCAGGAGGAGGTAGCAGACAGTAAGCAAATAGATTAAGCAGCCTTGTTAGAAATATTTTTACTTTCTCCCTAAAATACACTTTAGGATGATATGACTTCATATACAAACTAATATCCCTTGAAAGGAGAGATAAAGAATTATTTTTTTGGTATTTTTCCATGGGGAAGGTTTTAGGAAACACCTGATACCTGAGGCAGTCTACTCCATTTCGAAGGCAAGGATTTGCTCTTTAGGAGTAACCTCTGCTAATGGATGCAAACCTTGCAAGGCGGCAAAATCACTTTGATCTCCCTTTCAAAATGTTTTTTGGAATTTATCCATTGCCAGGGAATGATCTGGAATCTCCTGGAAAAAGCACTGAGCCCTTGTATTCATTACACCCTTCGATCAACAAAGTTAAATCTTAACATTTTAGACATACAATATGATTTGTATCAATACAAAAGTGCCTCCACCATCTAAATATTCCAGGTTCTTTTCTATTCCAGAAACAGAAGTGAAAATACTTCATTCCCAAACATTTGTCACTTCTATCTCAATGTAAGTTTTATCAGCAAGAAACTGTGCAGAAAATGCACAATTACAATGCATAAAGGCAAAAAAACTAGACTGGATATTGTATCAAGGATTACAAAGATGGTATTTTATTTTTGTACAATGAAGTGGATGTCAGTGGATGTTTTAAATGCTGGATATCTGTAGCTGTTAATGCTATTGGATGATTTACCCATGGAGAGAGTCCTGCATAACCTCAGATAAAAATAACTGGAACAAGTCTGAAATGAAATGGACTTTGGACCTTTAATACAGTTTGATGAGGAAGTTTATAATTCTTGCTATATGGAATTCTTAAGTCTTAGGAAAACAAACAAAAAATACCCCCCTATCTGGAATTTGTTTGCTTTGTGTTTTTTTTTCATTAGAACCAATTATTTGTCTTGTACTGCTGTTTTGCCTCAGCCAGAACTGAAGAGCTATATTCAATGAGCTTTTTATCTTTGTGAGATCTCTTGGAATAAATACTTTTCCCACAGAGGCAATCTAGTACGTTAAATTGTTGAGGACTTAACAAAAGAACAAAAGTCATAAGGAACAATGGAAATTTCACAGGCAATTCACAGCCTTTGCACTAAAACTTGCACTAGAACACCCCTTGAAGAGCCAGGGTATCAAAAAATCACAGCCCACAGGGCAGAGCTCTGAATTTGAACTCTGCAGTCTGGCCTCCTGGTTTTGTGTATTTTACCAAGGTCAAACTGAGCCCAAAAGCAAGTGCACAAAATGAAGTGCTGGACTAGCAGCTCAAAAGGTGAGAATTCAGTTATGTTTTATCTTTATTTTGCTTTCTAGTCTTAAAACTATTGTTATTGGCTTGTAAGCTGTGTATAAAAACAAATACTCATCCAAGAGAAATATTAATAATAACAAATACAGGATTATACAATGATTTGATTAACCCAATAAATTAACAAACCGTAACAATCCACTACACTGGGTATATAACTTTAAAAGAAAGCAGAATAATTCAGTTATGCATTTTAAACCCTACCAGATATATGACCAAGTCATGCAGTATAAATCACGATGAAAATCTTACTTTCTGTGTTCTTCATTCAGATTTGACAACAACATGATGCAAATGCAAAGCTTGGCTTCAGATCAGGATATTGCTGAAAAGAGCAGATCCTGATGTCTGACTGAGGCCTTCCTTGAAATATCACACAGCCCGAGCTTTCTATCCTTGATGAATGATTTGGATGATATTTAAAATACATTTTGTAATTTGATCTAGACACATGGAATCACATTTATTCAACCTGGAATGAATTTAGCTTATGAGTCTTCTCAAAGATGTCATGCCACCCAAGCTCTGGCCAAAAGACTGGTGGAATCAAATCAGCTCATGGCTTAATTTTGAATCAGCACACACCTCTGAGCTAAAAAAAAAAAACTATTGACTGTGTTTGAAATGAATGTTTGAGGAATTTGTGTTTGGGGAAAAATGATAAAATGAGCTTTCAACACTGGGACTGTAAAAAAAAAAGAATATTAATTAGACAACACTACATTTCTTACTGTTTTGGAAGGAAAGAGGAGGTAGAAAAAGAAACCTTAAGACGCAATAATTGCTTTTTTAAAGTGAAGAGAGCTGACATTTCTCAGAGAGTGGCTGAGCACCTCCTTCAAACTGCACAGAGTCCCCCAGCACCACCAGAGGTTGGCTGGCACTGCAGAATGCCTTCCTGCAGCACTGCAGAGACACTTGACTTCCTCCTGGGGAAGTGCAGCTTTCTTCCCCAACAATGGCCCAACTGGTTTTCATAACGGAGATAAACGCTCCCCGCTGTGAATTGTAATAGAAAAACATGTCAAACAACCAACAATAAAAAGAAGCACAGCCAAGAGACTGGCTTTTCCTGTTTTTATGTGCAGCACAGAGGAAACCGAGCACGTGAACTGCGCTTGGCTCCTTACGAGTCAAAATATCATTTCTTTAAAATGAGAAGAGGAAAAAAATGCAACTCATTTCTGACCCTTTTTTCACTCTGAAGTGCAGACATGAAAACTGAACCCATTAGCACTTAGTTGCCAGAGGTTATAATGAAACCTCTGAATGTGAAAGTCATATGGTTTGTTAAAAAAAAAAAAAAAGAAGGAATTGTTATTCAGTTAGGATTTTCCACCCTTCTTTTAAAAGCTGTTACAGTATGAGTGATAAGGACATCCAGCTGCCATTCTGATGATCCCATGTTATTTCCTAGTTTTATGTTCTCTGCTTTTGCTGACAAAAGATCATTGCTTAAACTCCCCTTCTCTTTCATCCCATCGTGTATTTGCTTTTTCCTGCCCTGCACACTTCTCTTCAGTGCTTACTTTTCCCCCCAGCTAACTTTTAATATCCTACTAGTTCTGTTTTGATGTCTCTAGTTAATTAGTTCAGAGAAATTCCCTTTCTTGCTGTTCTTCTCAGCTGCTTGAACTGGGAGATGCCAGAAATGAGGTTCTTTTTAGTGAGCACAGATGAGTCTACAAATTGTTATTTAATATTAGACCTCAGTTTGGTTTAAATTGTGCAGAAAATGGTGGAAGAGATCAAAAACACCCATTGCCAGGGCTGAAGACACCCCAGGTTTATGGTACAGCCCTGATAATGGTTGATGAGCAGGTAAAAAAGTGTCATTTGGAGTCTGAACAGCTGCTCAGAGAGTTACTGTGATAAGAGTGAACTTCTGACAGTCCTGCTTGGACAGAGGGAACACTGCTGTTTGTTTGTGCTTTTCCTCAAGCTGAGAGCTCTTCTGTTCTCTTTTTCTGTTCCTCTTCTTTACCACCTGTAGCAGACTCCTGGAAGGAAATGCTGGTGCATTTGCAGTACCTAATCTGTAATTATTTCTAGGAACAGCAGTGCACAGCCAGGAAACCTGACACCTGCATGTCTCAGAACACGCCACTGAACATGCCCAGACTAACTCCACAGTGTGTATTTGGGTGCATCTGACTCATTAAACCCATAGAATGAATATTTGCCTGAGATCTGAGGAATTTTAAGCCACAGGTGAAGGGAAGGTGAGCAGGTATCACTGGGTGCCTCTTCCATTTTTCTTGAAGTGTCCACATCACTGGCAGGTGATGAGGCTGGACAGACTCTTTATTCAGTATGTCCTAAGGAGGGAATCCTGCTGGTGAGAGAGCTGGTGATGGAAAGGCTGAATCCTCCCAGGGGCCTCTGATGTTCAGCATTTCCACGAGGTGCTTTCTGTTAGCTGTGATTCTGACTGCAATGAGCCCATCACTGCTTGATTTTAAACCAAGCCTTTCAAAAGAGCAAAAATAACAGCGACTTCTTGTCGTGTTGCTGTTTACGCATTTCATTTTAACCTTCCCTAGCTCCATATATAAAGCCAGCACCTCACACCTGGAAGTTGTGGTGATCTTAATCATGAACCCTAAATCTCCCAGAGCCTAAGGAGATTCCTCACTCCCTCTCATGGTGGATGCCTGTGCTTTGGGAACAGAAGGCACTGGCCTCTGTCTCTGTTTATAAAAGTGACATTCTAGACAAGCACAAATTGTGAGATTAGAAACAATAGATTAGAGAATGCAAGATGTTTGTTACTGTAATAGGGATGATTAGGCTGCGAGGGGAATGGGAGAGGTCACAGCAGCAGCAAGAGAGAAGAGTCCCAAGGAGAGGCCTCAGATGTGTGGTTATCAGCAAGGCTGCTTCCACCCTGCTCTGCTTTCTGTTAACAAGAGCCCAGCTTGGAGCCCATCTGAAGACTCTGAAATATAAATGCATTAAGGTACATTAGCTACCATGGCTATAAAGAACCTCAGAGCCATGACATTATCAGATACACGGGACAAAGAACAGATTCTCTGAGCAGCCACAGAAAGCAAACAATTCATTACAAGAATAGCCTGCCCAGACCTGAGCCCCACACAAAAACCTTCAAAAGGCATTAATTAGATTTTAAGATGCTCCTAAACAAGGATGCCGAAACTCTCTTCCATTTGATGTAGAATTAAATATTCTACAAAGCACAGTCATAAACAATTTGTGCATGATGTGGAGAAAAAAGAAATAGTTCACTTGGAAGCATACTGATGATCATGACCTCTGTGGCATTGCAGAAGATCCAGGAAAAGAAGTGGATTCTGGAGGATCTCTTGAGCAAATGTACTCAAACTGGGGTGGGAAAGGGTAGAAAATGGACAAAGAATAAAGCACAATTTTTAAATGGCTGAAATTTTCTCTCTCCTCAAGTCACAGCTGTCAAATAGCCCATATGGAATCACAGAATTGCTGTGATATTTAGGACAAGATCTCTTTGCATCATTAAATCAAATGTTAAAGACTGCTAATATTCTGAGTATTGTCACAGTTCTGCTGGGCAGCATTAATTACCTGTTTGTTCACACAGCAGATTCCTGACCTTTAGAATGAGAAAGAACCAGACCCTGTCTTTCTGAGGGTTTCTATCATATCAGAGAAGCAATGAGTGATATCTTGCAATGCTTGGAGAGTCTCCAATCACCACTAATGAAGAGCGAGAGCAGGTTTTTTTCCAGGTAGGAATGAAGACCTTTTTTTTTCCCCCAGTCACTGTCAGTCCTTATTACCACATTTTACTGAACTGGGGCCAAACATGAGCTGTTGGAAATGGTATCAGTCAGAAGGATGTTGTCATCTATACCATAAAGTTTAGGTTGCAATTTTTAAATTCAGTGGATAGATGTAAATAAACATCCCCCTGTAAAGGAGTGGAAAGAAGCAGCTGACTGTGTCACATTACACTTGAGACTAGAAATGGAAATTCAGTGAAAATACAGGAGAACTGGTTAATTTGGGTCGTCAAATATTTTTATGCCGACAAAGAGAAAGACTGAGACTTGAGAATTTTAAAAAATATATCAGACTTTTAACAGTCAATTCTCTTTTCAAAAGCCATGTACAGTATGTGGCCTTATTTTGCTGCAAATCTACTCTATTTTCATTACTGCTTATTTAAAATCCCAGTCTGTCATAGTTGTGGTTCTCTAGCAATCTGACAACTGTGCAGTAACACTGCCTGTACTTTGTTCCTTTTCACAGCAGAACCACAGAAAAAAATGTTTATAATTGACCGTGCAGTGACACACAGTTGCCACGTCTTTGTTTTATTCTGCATGAGTTATCTACACTCTGTACTATTTCCTGTTATGTGTATGGCTGCATTCTCCTCTTTTCAGCTCAGATCTGCTCCAAATGGGCAGAATCTGTTGAGATCTGTGCCTACAGCCCAGAACCAGAGAATGTACTTCAGCAAAGCACTTAAGGACAAAAATAACCTCTTTGTTACTCAGCAAAGTAATTTATTTCAGCATGGAGGTGAACATGATGCTGAAAGTGGATGGAATGATTATTACCTGGTGCTAAAATTGTGGTGAATCTCATTTCTTGCCCAGGCAATGGAGGAATTAAAGGATGCAGATTCAGCTGTAGTGAAACTGTTGGTGAAATCTTAGAAAGGAAACACAGTATTTCTCTCAGCTCTATTTTGCTCTATTTTCCACAATAAACTGTGGTGGCAGACCAAAAAAATGGAAGGGAAACGTGTCTGTAACCCAGAACACTTTTTTGTGTGTTCAAATGCACAGACACACTTGTGTTCCAGCTGTGTTTGCAAACTGGCATTTCCCAGCTTTAGTAGCAAACCAAAGTGACTGTAAATGCATATTTGCCTTATTCAAACCAGTCTCTTATTAAGCATCGACATTTCAAAATAGAATCCTCCTATTTAATGTCACATCCCACCAAAAATGTGAATGCATTAGAACCATGCCTTTCAGTGCTGTTAAAGTTGATTTCCATCACAGATTCCCCCTCTTTTTGCTCTTAGTCTTCTGGCCTTTGAAAGAAAGGAGGAAAAGCCTCCCTTTCCCATGACTTTCAATAAGATTTGTGCTTCTTCAGAATAGATCCAGAAAAGAGCAAGAGGGATCTGACATTTTTATTGCTGTGAGTCATCACCAGATGGGTTCTGAGGTGCAAAGGCACCTGGAGGGATGGAAGTGAAGAGAGAAGGATGGGGCATGATGGAACAGAGAGGAGTTACTGTGGTTTTCAGTAAATGTATAATAACTGTGAAGTTACAAATCTTTTTCCTCTCTATTTCTAACTATTCACATGAAATTAAATGTTACTGGAGGATAATGGTTACTACTGAAAAAAGATGAAATCAATATAATCTAGGACAGTTTACTAAAAAACTTGAATATTTCCCAAACTGTCTTTTGCAAGGGAAACAGGGAAAATGAAGAAAAAGAAGATGTGGAAAATGATTTAACTAGCTCCAGACTAGCTTTACAATTTTTGTCTTCATTTTTTTTTAAATTACATCCTCCCTCAAAGCACATTTCTCATTTTATTTTGACGAGCAGCTCAGACAAGTATTCACAAAGTCCTGGTATTGCTGATGGAAAATCCACCTACAAGAAGAGGTAAAAACTTCATGGTCTCTCTACTGGAGAGGGCAATGACCTCATCCAAGCCCACGTGGGTCACCTCATAATTAGTGCAAGGCATTATTGTAAGGGTTAGCAGATCACAGCCCTGCACCCCAGTGCTCAGGCTGTCTATTGGATCTTGCCCTGAGCCCCCAGGGAATCCACAGCCACTTTTCCCCTCAGCTGCAGACTTTGTAGAGTCTCTGCAGCCTGGGAGTTTGGTAAACCCAGGACTCCCAAGATCCTTGGGAAAAAGTCAGTTTTGCTTTGGTTTTACGTCGGTGATTGTGCAATGACGCAAAATGTGATCATTGCTGTAGTTTGTGGTGTCACCTCTCTGCCACACCTGAAAGGCCATTTAAAGACTGTAGAGGAGCAGGCTCTAAAAATAATAGTTTAAGGGTAAAGAGAGCACTCATCAAGGAGCAGGAGCAGGGGGATTTCACTCAGAGCACGGCAAGCTCTCCCCCCACCCTCCCCTGCCAGTGCCCATGACCTGTTCACCCCCTGCCACTGCAGCCCTGGGCCCCTCTCAGCTGTGTCCAAACCCCTCTGCCCTGCCCTGTGCCACCCTTGGCCCTTCCAGTGCCCATGACCTGTCCTGGGCCCCTCTCAGCTGTGTCCAAACCCCTCTGCCCTGCCCTGTGCCACCCTTGGCCCTTCCAGTGCCCATGACCTGTTCACCTCCTGCCACTGCAGCCCTGGGCCCCTCTCAGCTGTGTCCAAACCCCTCTGCCCTGCCCTGTGCCACCCTTGGCCCTTCCAGTGCTGGGGCTCCCCAAAGGCTCTGCCAGGAGCTCCTTTCTGCCATGCCCTGAGCTCCTGATCCCTGGGCACTCCTGGGCCCCTCCATCCTCTGTCAGTGAGCCCTGTCCTGACCTGCAGCCTCCCTTCCCATCAGGGTCCCCTCTGAGCCTCTGCCAATCATTCCAGACCACTGCCCAGGGGGCTCGGGGGGGATTTCTCCTCCTTTTTTTGCTCTATGTGGGGGAAGGTGGGAAGGGAGAAGGAAAGAGCTGTTTTTAAAGCTTAATAGAATCAATGAAGAATTTAAAGAATACAATTTATAACATGCTATGAAAACAAAGGCTTTGCCCTGGCTCACTGCAGCAAAGTCACATGAAATGACACTTTCCTACTTGTGGGAACAACACGTGGATTGAAATAGAAGGAAAGAGAACATAGGAAAGGATTAGTCAGAAGCAATCAAAGATCCTGACAGGCAAAAGGAAAACATGAATGTCTCTGTGTGCAGTTGGAGGTGCAGCCCTGCTCCCTTGTACCATTCCCTGATGATTTCCCATATTCAGCATTTTTGCTCTCCCCCATCTTTTTGTATCCTTGGCCATGTGAGCCATAACCCAATCAAATGTGCTGAGTCTCCCTGAGCTCAAGGGGATGGGTTCATGTGTCTAGAGTTACTCATGTGTGACAAGACAGGCAAATTTGAGGATTCAAAATTTGAGGACTCAAACTGTGAAGTATTTGAGATGAAGATTTTTAATTTTTGCCTATAGAGCTCCATTCAGAAAGGTGCATCTACAGTAATACTGTCTTGAATTGTATGAATATATGAGATGACACATTAAATGCATAATGCATAAATCTACTACTAGTAATGAGGAAACTTTTGTTTCTTTCTTCTAAACCTTTTGTAAATCCTTGCCCTACAATCTTAAAATATTAGTGTTCTCAGTCTGGATTTTTTCCCCCCCTCTGATCAGTATCAGCATTTAAAATATTTATTTTGTGTTAATTTCTTACAGCTGTAGCATCCTCTTTCCTTGGTTCTGAAACGAAGAGGGTTGAACACCCCCTCACCCTTCTCCCCACTCCCGACCTGCTCCAGGCTTTTGCTTTCTTCACATCAACAGGAACATTTGTTTGCTGGTGGTTGTTTATTTCAATCTTTACCTGTGTACATTTAGGAAGAGACATGAAAGCAGTAACTTTCTGTGGATTAGTTTTGCTGCTACTACAAGTGCACCTGAAGGAGAGATGTGGCTCGACAGTCGTTCATCCCAACACCAACCCAACGAGGCCTTCAACCCATCTGGCATCGCCCTCCAAAAGTGCACAGTGAGCATGGAGGTGCAGAAAGGTGCAGGTGGGTTTTAAACAAGCTCCTGCTGTCTTTACTTGCCTCCCTAGGGTTTGTAGTGGCCCTGACACCAACCTTATTGAGCACAACCAACACGGGAGGATGGGGGAAGGGAGGGGGAGAAGCAGTCGTGGTCGGGATTGTGTGACTAAAATGAGGTATTGAATTTCTGGGTTTCACAATGAAACACTCCAGGACAAATGAGGTGCTGAAGCAGGATTTATAATTCATTGAGTAATAGGATTTTGTACTGTTTAGCAGGATTAGGCATGTCAAAGAAAGACCTATTTATTTCAGTCTGACAATGGATGAGAAAAGTGTATAGTGCTCTTCGTTGTTATTTTAAGCAATTTACAGGATTACTCAGTAGTGGAGACCCTGTGCTGCCCTATCTGCAACGTGTCCCAGTAATGGTGATATTTGGGTAATTGTAGTTTTCTCCATACAGTTTCAGAACCCTGGCAGTTGGAGGATCAAAGGTGTGAAGGCTGGTGGAGGGGAGGAGGGAGGGAAAGGAGGGATGTCAGGGGAGAAACAGTAGAAACCAATTAAAACACTCCCTTATTAGGCCCATGACCTCGGTGACCTCAGCCTGCCAAGCCTTTGGGACAGCATGTTCTGTGACTTAATGGTTTTTTTTTTCAGGGGTTTTATGCTAAAGTGCTGACTGTGCTTTCTCCAACGATGTCTGCCATTGACATGGGGACCAAAACCTCTCTTGCAAAGTGGTTGGAGGGGGAAATTGTTTTTCTCTAACACTCAGGATGAGATTTCCTGTTACAGAAATTATTTTGTTCCCTCCTGCTCCTTTCATTAAAAAAAAAAAAAGAAAGAAAACAAACAAACAAGATTTAAAGCTTTCTAACTTATTCCTTTCTTAATATTTGACAGTTTTCATGCAGTTGTTTATTTCTGTTGGCCAACGGGGAAATAAAACTATCAGCACATCCAAGCTAAGGTTTCAGAGCAAAAGGCACGTGCAGAGCAAGAGGGACTTTCCCCAGCAGTGTTTATTCTTAAGCAAATGTATGAAACAGCAACTTCTGTCAGGAAAAGTGCTCAGGTCAGGGAAGAGAAGCTGAAAGCCTTATTATTCCTTAGGGATCTGAAATGCAGCTTAATTAAACCAGTATTAGTCCTTTACAACAAAGTTTTTAATTGTGACCACTTTCTTTCTGAATTTAAAACATCTAAGGCAGTTTTAGAAGCAGAAATCCTTTCTCTCCAGAAACTCAGATGGCCAAGTTAAAGAATTCCTGTGGAAATCTGCAGAGGTTGCATAATGCAATTTTAGCCCCCAAAATAAGCCCCGGTGGCAGGATCACTTCACTCTCAAACCCCTTGAGCTCTGCTCTGAGCAACACAATGTCCATGTTTCTTCTGGAAACCCCATTATTGCTGAAGAAGCTGGAAAACTAGGTGCCTAAACTGGGATGACTCTCTGCTGAACACTGAATTACAAATATAACACAGAGAAAATGAAAACCTGATTTTTATTATTCCTAGCAGACGGAACACGAGGCTATTTGGAACAGGAAAAAATGGGTAATGGAAAACAACAAGAATCTTTAAAATCTTTGTCACAGATTCATTTGCTGGACTGAGGTGCTCTTATAGCATTTAACTGCTGGTGTATATTCTGCTTGCAGAACAGGTTGGCACCTACCTAATTTCCCTTCCTACCTAAAGGAAGGGCAAAACCTATTAAAAAATCCTCCAAAGAACAGGGAAAATTTGGTACATGTACCTATTTTAAGCAGCACCCACAGAAGGTTGTTTAATTCTCATGGTCTCCACAGAAAGGACTGAATTGTCATCGTGTCAGGAACTTTCTGGCCTCATGGCAGCAATAAACAAAAACCTGCAAGTTTTGTCCCTCTCACAATTTGAAAGCAGATATTAAATATTCGACAATGCTAATCATCACGTGGCAGAATTAATTAGGAAACAATCTCTTGAAAATTGGCCATTAGTGCAGGCAGAGACAGAACAGAGGGGGGTCAATAATCGAACAAAATGGTCATTAGCAGCAGTTTAAATACTTTGATTTGACTGGATTCTTGCTAGGATCCAAAGCAGCAGGTTACCCAGCAACGAATAATACAGATGGGGTCATAAAAATATATTCATGCAATCTGGCAACAAACACTAATCCAAAAGACAGGACAAATTATTTTGGACCACAGCATTGAGGAGAGTCAGAATCATGTTTTCTGCCCAGAAAATGTTTCGTTGAGATGTTTTTCATCTCCTGGGGGGAGAAAGTGCCAGGTTTTAAATGTAGTCTGATCATGAAATAGGTGGCAAAAAACTGAAGAATGCAAACGTTTCAATTAGTTCTGCTTAGATATTGTAACATATTCCTCTGAGCCACCAGTTGCCAAGGATTTGCCCTGATAGATACAACTTGCAGATCTTGTTCACAGTATTTGCTAAAAACACTGCTGTCCCAGTTCTGCAAACTCAGAACTCCTGTCTCTGCATTCAAAGCAAATTCATTACAAATCAAAATCGACTGCAAGGCAACCTGAGAGTAGAATGATAGTTCAAATACTTTAGATTTAAGAAGCAAACTAGGAAAGGCTTTTGAAAAGTACATCAAACATGTCTTAGAAGAAAAAAATGAGTGTGTTTTAAATGTAGATATTAGGAAGGCATTTGTTACTAAACAGTAACTAAAAATACAAGGTGTAGAATATTAACTTTCCACTGCTATTACAAGTGATTTAAAGCCTGGCACTGCCCAAAGGATGTGTAAATTCTCTCTCCCACTGCTGGAAAAGGAATGAAAATCAGGCCAGGGCCATGGTGAAAGAGCAGAGTGACGTGTGTGCAGTTTGCCATGACAGCACAGGAACCCCACGGGCTGGGAGGGAGCAGAGCTGGGAGTTCTGCCACAGAGGCAGCGGAATTTTATCTTGTTCAAACAGTGCCACGTCCACAAAACCCCCACAGGAACAGGCTCAGTCCTGTGATGCCCCAAAAGCCACAATTCTGTCAGAGTCCAGGCTGGGCCAGTATCAATTTGAAAGGCAATTAATGCCATGGGAGTGGGCAGCTCTGGGATTGATCTGCTCAGGAGTCATCCCTTCACTGTGAAAGAGTTCATATTTACTCTCTTCTATCATTTATCAGACTTGCCCTCTCTACTTTTCCATCATGTCTGACATGATGACACCTTGGTGTCCAGAAACACAAATGATAAGCAAATTATCCCTGGTGAAGGGCATGGATTAATTATGGTTTTTTCTCCGCTGGTTACAGTGCAGAGGTTTTTTGTAAGAGAACACGTCAGTCCCCATGCACAGCTGGAACAGCACATATTCCAAACCCCAGTGAGCTGTGCTTGTTCTTTCTACCCCTTGGAAACCTGATGTAGGGTATTTTCTCTAATGACAGATGACCCACAGCTTCAAGACATCAACTTTCTTTAAAATGTCAGTGGAGGTACTCAACATCATCAGTCATTTTTAAAAACATTAGTCCTTTTCCCCGGGACACAGGCTGTGGATGAGTCCACCCAGGAAGAAATCTGATTCCCTGTTGGAAGTGAATACATTGTGTTTCTGCAGTAATGACACTGGATACTGCACTGACCTTCCTAAATGTAACAAATGCTTGTCCATTTAGTAACATGCAATGCTTTGACCTTTTTTCCCCACAGAAATCATGATTTATTATTAGCCAGCCAAGAGACATTTCTGTCATATAACATTTAAAGACAAAGATTTGAAGAAAACTTTGTGGTTTTGATATGTCACCCTTTTTTTTTTTTTTTTGTGGAAAGGAGGCAGTTCAATTCCACCTACTACTTTGAGGAAAAATACTGTACAATTGCATCATGGCAGATGTAAGTAACCTTTTAAAAGAATTCAATATTGAAATTTGTACCAGAATGAAGGCATTAAATCCAGGAAATAAAAAGAGTATGGTTAAAAAGGACAACTATCTTTTTATTGTCTCTGATTTATTCCTAACTCTACACTGGACTCTCTTTTTTTCCAAAATGGAAAATCACTTTTATAATTCTGGCCTATATTTGCTGAGAATGGATATGAAGAGAGATTCATTTTTACTACTTTTCACAGTGTAATTGATCTGGCTAAGTCTCTTAATACTTTCCCTGAAATATTTGTATGCATATGAGCCTTCACATCAGCATAATTGCACCACGTAAAAATGCCTTGTACTGCTAAAGTGGAAATTCCCTGACACGCCTGTGAGCATCTCCCTAAACCTACATGAGGCTTGTTTATACTCAATTACTCCATCAGCCAAGTTAAACTGCTGGGCTGTGTGAATTGGGACCATTGTTTCCTCCAGTTTCATGGTATCAAACAAAACAGTCATGGGAGTGAGAGGATTAATTCAAATGTAACTTCTCAGTGCCTGTTCTGAGCACTGCCCCTCCAGATTATTTTTGCATGTGTGCATGCACACCTCCCCTGGGCTGCTTTTCATTTCAGACTTGAAGCACGAGTGTTGTTGGATTAAATTCAGTTTATAGAGCTGTGGACATGAATGCTGCCAGGGCTAAAGTGCCAAGCTAACCAACAACATGGGACAGAAGTCAGCCCCAATGCAGAGTGCAGATCTGGCAGTGCATGGGATTTGGGAACCTGTGCAGAATGGAAATCTGAATTTTGTTTTGCAAATATGGGAAAATATGTCGTGAAAATACAGGGAAGTCCTGCTGAGGAAACAGCTATCAGGAATAGAAAGATGTGGAAGGAAATGCTCTATTCTCTATACCCCCCCCCCTTCCCTCAACACTTCTAGATCCTTTTTCTCACCTAACTGTTCAAAAATAATTTTTAGAGCTATATTTATCAGAAATTACAATTAGCATGTTGTATCCCTTTAATACTGTTCACACACAGCAGCAGTAAACTACTACTTTAAATGCAGCAAAAATTTGGGGGGTTGTTTCTTGTTGTTTGTTTGGCTTTTTTTTTTTTATTGGTTGGGGGTATTTTGTCTAAGGATTTTCTGGGTTTAAATAAAGCAATTATTTGTGTGCAAACTGAATCTTTTGCCAGCTCTGTTTTCTGTGTGTGTTTGGTTTGGAATAGCTGGGCTATGATACTGGAAGTTTGCAGGAGCCATTTGAACTCCCCTGTAGCAGCAGGAGTTGTTCCACAGCAGCATCCACCAGTGCCCTGCTGGTGTGAAGACAAGGATGGGCACAACGAGGGATGCAGTGGCTGTGTAATTCTGGTCTCCAAAACCAGCCCCAGAATCCTTCTCACTCAGTTCCTAATCCTAAAGGATGCATTTGTGCCAAAGAGCAAACTCGAACAGCTCTGCACCTGAGTGCCACCTTCTTTAGACTGGGTTCAGCAGAACTGGAAACTGTTTGCAGGCTGCTTTGCACTTTGAACAGCAGGGTCTGTGTCTCTGTCATCTGTTTCACACTCTGGGTGTCAGAGGGAACCAGCTGGGTTTGCCCAGGTCTCCCTGCAGCCTCTTGGTCCTAAACCATTCCCTCCCTGCTTAAACCTCCAAAACAAAGCCAGATGATCCATCCTCCAAACCTGTCTTGTTCCATGTGAGCACATTTTTCTGATAAGGTAAATTACAGAACAAAGGGAAAAACACTGCTTCAGCCCTTTCTCCCCCCTGTAATTATCAGTGGCTGGAGACACAATTAATTTTGGAATTAAGACCGTCTGCTTTCATAAAAACATATCCTTCCTTGTCTGGCTACACTTGGGGTATTTTTTCCCAAGCAATGTTAGCAATTATCTTCTGGGTCGCCTCTCAGTTGTCAATGGGCTGTCTGTGTGCCCCTCTGCTCCTGCAGTGTTTACAACAACTGGCTGTTTGTGACACAATGTGGCACAGCCAGGGACAGAAAAACAACCCCAAAATGCTTCAGCAGGGCTGCAGAGGCTGATCTGATGGAGTAATTACAGATGTCACACAACCTGATGGCATCTCTGAGACACAGGGCCTCCTAATGAGAATGATAAAACTTAGAGTGATTGTTTCAAGTCTTGAACGTGATATAATTATGTAAAACAAACCCCCAGGTCTGAGCTAACTAAACCCCTGACTAAAAGGCATGGATTTCACAAGCTTCAAACCAGTCTTAGAAAATGCCATCATGACCCTCCCTGCATGATCCTAAGGCATTCAGGAAGGAGAAGATTCAGGAATGGTGACACAGGCAGGGATAAAACTGCACCCATCAGAAAGGGCAGGGGTTTCCTGCAGGTAAAATGTGTTCACAACTGTGGAAGAACAATTGCTGTGCTCCAGCAGCAGCTCCAAGCTGCAGCCTCTGAGCCTCCAACACACACAGAACAATGAGCAAAGCAACACAGGGTTTACACAACTCAGTGAAATGACACAATTATTTCAGCCTAGAAAGGAATTCAGGGCCGAGTGTGATTGCAGCAGAGGTGACAGAAAATCTCACTGCAATCCCTGAAGCAGCAGCTTGGCCAGGCCAGCAGGATTAACACCTCCAGGTTCTGCAAATACATCATTGCAACTTTTAGAATCAAAGTGCTCCACACTCTGTTTTCATCTCTTCTCAAACTTTGTGAGCCCAAATCCTACTTTGGGAGCCAACAGCAGAGTTTTAAATAAATGAAGTTTACCTTCACTGTCTTCTAGAAGACCAAGATGCAAGAGCTGCCATAGTTCATCCTGGATGTTACCAAAGGAGTGTCAGTTCAGGTCAATCCTTTTCATTTGAAGCCTTTGGCATTCAGAGAAATAGTTGTGACTTAATAGGATCTGCGAGTTAAAATTAAAGTCCTGTGTGCCTGCCTGTTTCAATTCTTATCCCACACTTCCTCCCTGGGCAGAGCACTCCATTCTCTCTGCTGTGTCCTGGGTGTTTTCTCTGGTCTCCTTCAACTTGTGGCAATCCCTCCTTAACAAAGACCCAAACACACTAGGGTGGAACCCTGTGGAAACAGCTGAATGTCCTTTCAAACCTCCAAAGAACTTCAGTTCAGAGCCTTAGAGGCAGAAAAGAAACAGTGCATAAGCTCAGCAAGCTTGGAGCTGTGGAGATGCGTGGAAGATGTGATGGAGCACATTCCTGAATCCAGCAGAAAGAACTTTACAGGAAACATGGGGCTGAAAGTCCAATTTAGAATGCTTTTTTGAGACATTTCATTTCTTTGCTTCAAATAACAAAAGGGATTCTGATACCTGCTCAACCAAGGGATTAGAAATAATGAACAACTGCTGTGTTTGTACATTTTTTTAACTGCATGGAAAGGAAACAATTTATGCTACGTAGCATAGGCCAGCACTTATAAAAAATTACTCATACGTGCTGTAACTACTGAGGACAACTCTGAAAGACATTAGCAGCAATAATTTCAATCACAGATCAACTGTGAATTTTTCCTTCACTTTTTAATTTACATTCCATTTCCTCTTCCAGGCTTTTTCTTCCCTTCATCTTTTTTTCTGCCTCACGTTTCTATTCAAACAAGTCGGCCAAATGTTTTAAACAATAAAATGTGTAGCAAATTCAGTATCTGGCAGCTCCCTGTCCTTTTGCACAATGAACATACACTGTGTTTTCTACTGCAACCTCCAGGCTTTGCAGATTTGGGAACCACTGTGCTTTTGTAAACCAATAAAAATAAATACACATCTATTTTAGAAAGGATCCAGTTGCTCTCAGAAGAGCTTATAACCAAAATAGTTGCCTGCTTTATACTCTCCAGTAAACAAAGAGAGATCAGAGTTAATAACTGAGAAATGCTGAGACTGATGTTTCCAAATATTTGCTATCAAATACCTTTTAAGTGCATATGTAACATTTATTATCCCCTGTGAACGCCATGTAAGGAAAAGTTCAGCAAATTAGTTCGAAATTATTATTTTAAGATGATTTAAGACTTTACAAACCTCTCTTGATAACAAAACAATAGGGGTAAGATAATAATTGCTCCCCTTGATGGCTTCTCTGCTTCAGTGGGGTGCTCCCAGTGCGACCAGGACAAGGCAGAGGAAGAGAGAGGGACAGAGGGAAGCTCAGTGATGGAAGTGATGAAAGTGATGAAAGCTGAGCTCTCCTTTCTCCAGACACCTGCAGGGGCTCCATCTCCACATCCTCCATCAGCCCCCCAGGAAACACAGAGTGGCAATGGAGCTGCTGGGGAACATTTCCCAGTTCAGCTTCCACACACTGACCTCAGAGAATTGTTTTAAAGCAACACCTTTTAGGTTTGCTACATGAAAGCAGTGACTGTTCCAGGCCACGATGTTCCTCAGGGGCAGAAGCCAAACAAAAACCTGTAAGTGAAGCTCCAGCACCCACTCCCACCCACGAAGAACTCCAGCAATGTTGCAGTTGGAAATTCAGGAAGAAAAACAGAATAATAAATGGTTCTGGGCTCAACGTGTCCTCGCTGAGGATAATATTGGGTTCTCCCCTAAATAAAAACATCCCAAGAGGATGAAATGCCAGCACAGTAAATATTATGTTTGAAGAGGAGGAAAGGGAGACCTGCCAGCTGTTCTTAAACTGAAATCCAGGAAAAATCCCATTTCTTCTCCCTATCCCTATATGATTTAATATTTCAAGGGCCAAATGAGGAATCACAGTCATGCACAGGATGCAAAGAAAGGCACTGAAGAAAATTCATGACTACTTTAAGTTGCTCAGATAATCTAGGATCAAACTCAAAAAATCTAGTTTCAAATTTGTAAGTTTACAAAAATTCAAAGTGTGAGAGACGACTAAAAAAATTACAATAAGAAAAATTCCAACTGGGCATCAGAAATGAAAAACCATTCCTTTACAAATTCCTTTAATCTGCTACAGTTCTGTGATAAAAAATGGTAATAAAATACTGAATGAGAAAACTTCTTTTCAAACAGATCCTTAATAGGTTGCAAATAACTGGAAGTTTCCTTTTCATTTCATGGGAGAATTATGGTTATGTGAATGGCATCTATTCTCAACCACAAAACATAAGGAGGGTCCTTAATTCAGGGAAATCAGGAGAAAGAAGGCTCCTGAGAATTCTAGACCTTCACAAAAATCCAGATATAAAAGAGATCCTTGACTCAAACATAAGGGAGGAAAGATAAGAACAACAGGGGGTGTTTTGACCCCAGTATTTAAATAGTGGTCATTTGGAAAGTGGCAGATGGACAATCCTGTCCTAATAAAATGTTCCTTAAAATTCTCTCTATTAAGATTTATTTTTACTAAAAATTTAAAGGAGGATGAGACAAAATTTTCAGCATCTTTTTAAATGTTTCTTTTTGGAGTGCTGGTGCTTTTTCTCATACTTAGAGAAATATGCTTGCCAAATGATGCCATTTTTAATGAAATATTATCATCACCCATGACAGCTGAGTGATGCATATTCCAGCAGCCTGAAGAAAGCACAAGGTCACAGCATTTCACCTTAAATATTTTGAATTCCAAGTTGTGCTGTATGTAAACAGCAAATACAGCCAGATATGCACATAGCACAGAGTCTGCCAGGTTTCTTTTAAATCATTTTGACACGTATAGTAAATTTTGGAGAATAAAAATAAGGGAAAAAAACCCACATAAAAACAGGGAAATCGAGCTTAAATAAGAAAAAAAAAACCCACATAAAAACAGGGAAATAAAGTTTAAATAAGGAAAAAAACCCACATAAAAACAGGGAAATCAAGTTTAAATAAGGCAAAAAACTCCATATAAAAACAGGGAAATCAAGCTTTCCCTGTTTCAAGTTTTAAGTGTCAGTTGCCAGCTGAGTCCTACAATTAACAAACTTTTATTTCTGCCTGATTCTGCCATTGGGTCTGGGACACTGGAATCTGTTACCCATAAAATGACATTGATCCCATTCAGAATTGCCAGCACTGGATCAGATGGGAAAGCACAAATACAAAAAAAATAAAGCAAGAGAGCTCCAAGTTTCCACTGATGTTTTCAATAATTAGATGAACAGAAAGCCACATTTTGAAAAACAAACAAAATCACTTGTGTCTAAAGAACGATGCTGTCACCTTGCTAACAGCCTTTCAAGAAATTAATCATGTGTAAGGAAGGAGAGATTATTTTCTTTTTAGTCAAGAACTGGTGAGTCACCACTGCTGGGGCAGCCAAGAAGCAATCACTGCATTCATCCTTCTACTTTCTTTGAGATTTATTTCTACAGGAACATCATGCATTTCACAGGCCTTTTGCACCTGAGACTCTTTTTTACCTGCTATTCTCTTTTCTGGCTGTCAACTCTTTTTGTACCAGGTTCAAAAGGCAGCGTGGAAAAGGCAGAGTCCCTTCTCAGGATCCTCCCAACCCTTTCTCTGTGGAATCAAGGCAGTTTTGCTCAGATCTGCCTCACCCCACATCAGCCAGGATTTGTGTCTGGCATGTCTGAAAGCTTTCTTGGGTATGAAAATCCTTCTTTAAAAAGAACAGACAGAATGCAGAAAGAAAGAAAGCTCACTGAGCAGTAGAAACTCCCCAAGTAAAACAGGCTGAAGGCTGAGGTATGTGATTTAATTGGGGATGTATTTAGGCCAGCAGGAAATGCCACTGATAAGAAGTTAAGGACTAAATGGACAATGTCTTTTAAGGGATTTCAAATTCTTTGAAGAGCCTGTAAGGCAGAAGTACCCTTCCAGTCTGTGCTGCAACCAGAGTTAATTATGGATTTATATATGTGGAGAGAAGGCTTGATAGTTATCTGTAATAAGCCTAAATTGGAGAGAGACAACCTGAGGTCAGAGAAGTTATTAGTCTGCCACAGAGAACTTGTAATGAAGCCAGAAAATTATGTGTAAGAAACCTCAAACCCACCTCCCCCTCCTTCCCAATTTGAGGCAGTCCTGCCTTCATCATCCTCACTTCCTTCCTGACTTGCACAAACCGAGGCTTTCCCTTTTCACAATCTCTGTTAAATTCACTCCCCCTTTTCCACCCAGAATCCAGATTTGACAATTGCTCTGTTAACCACGCTGTCCCACACTCACAAGGGGTCAGCTGGAAAAGCAGCTGGTTTCTGGGACACAGGAATTTCTCAGGATCTCACAGTGTTCTGAAGATGGAGATGGTCTTGCTCGTGCAGGAAAAAAAGGGTTTTGGGAGGCCAGCAGCAACTCCTCAGCCAGGCAAGCAGCCAGCATTTACCTGGCTGAGCCTCTGCCAGAGGATGGAGGTCACAGCCTGGGAGAGTTCCAGCTGTGATGTAAAAATGCTAGAAAAGGTCTGGAGGTAGTGGATTGAATGCCAGTTTTCTGTTGTGTTGTCAGAAACGTGAGGTATCTACAAATGAACAAATTATTCACCCTGGGGCTCTCTAACTTAATTTGCTGTATGCACGTTAAATCAAATTAAAAATCTTGCCTTTCCAAAGAGTTACTTGACTGCATTTCCAAAGGTGCAGCTGGATCAGCTGACTTTGATTTCACCAGAGACCCACATTGTACAGGGAGTGCCTGCCAAACCTGCACAAGCACACGCAGAAGTGTTTAAGTGTCTGTTCTAAAAGGAGGAAAAAAAAAATTCCAGTCTTTGTGGCTTAAAATGTTTGATACTCTCTACATTCTCAATGGGCAGTTTTCAAGGGAGAATATCTCCATGTGCCCCCCAAAATAAAGATAAATCAGGGGAATATCCCATGGGGTGTGTCTTATGGTTAAAAATACATCAATTGGCTGCTAGATAATATCCCAGGTATTGGAATATTAAGGAAATGATGGGGCTGTTCTGATGGCTACAGGAGAGCCATTCATTACTTTTGTTGCATGAACTTCTCCTGGAAAAACCTGGTACCAGTTCACAGTGGCTGAACAACCCACAGTCACTTCCCAAAACAAGCACAATCTCCTTCACAGCAGCTGAGTTAATCTGAATGGTTCCTATTTATTGCTGATTTTTTTCATTTTGTGAAAGATCACAGCTTCAGAAATCCTGGGGTGAGGCACAGGATAATTAATGTTTGGGAGGGATGCACAGAGATCATCCAGCCCAGGCTCCTGTTCAAAGCACAGCCACCCCAGGCCAGATAACTCAGGCTTGGTCTCCTCAGGGTGTGCATCTCTCTGAGGATGCAGAGTCCACTCTCCTCCACCACCAGCTGTCCCAGCAGCCCATGGCCCTCCTGATGACAAAACATTTCCCTGTATCTGCCCAGCATTTCCCATTTCCCAGCTTGGATCTGTTGCTCCCCTGTTGTGTCACTGGGATGAAGTTTTGTCTCCAGCCTCCCCTCAGGTGGCTGCAGACAGCAGCAAGGTTTCCCCTCAGCCCTCCCTTTCTGAGCCTTCCCTTTTTATTCTCCAGTGCCAGGGATATGTCAGGTACCCCAGACCTAAACATCTCTCTGCCGGAGAGAGGCAGCAGCTGCAGATTAAAATGCCTTGTGAAAAAAAAATGCATTTGAATCTGGCTAAGTGTAAAATAAATGCAAGTTCCCAAGTACTAAAAGAGCAGTTATTTCTCAGGTACTAAAAGAGCAGTTATTTCTCAGAGGAAGAGGGTGTCTGATGCACCCTCACATCTTTCAGAAGCATTTGTGCATTTCTGTGGCACATCTGGGTGTTGGAAACCCCTTTCAAAAAGCACCATTATTCAGTGTTACACAGCAGAAAGCACCAGCTGTAATGCTTACAGTGAGCTCAGAAACAAGAGCACACCTGAGCAGGGAACTGAGCCCCTCAGAGCCTGCAGGTGAACCCTCATCCAGCATCAGAGCTGGGCAAACAGCCCCACTGCCCTTGGAGAATCCACCCAACTGCAGGGACACATCCCAGCCCTGCAGGAGCTTCTCTTTCACAGGATGGTTTTTATCTATCAAATACAAAATAGGGATTTATAGAGATACAACAGTGGATACACAGGTCTCCAATAATGATATCAGAAACATGCAAAGAAAGCCTGAAAAACCCCAAATATTTGCTGTTGCTGGTGTTTTTAAACCCAACCTTCACTAATGCAGCTCAACCACACAACACATCTCAGTCCCATCAAAACTTCTAAATATGCAACCCTGCACCAGATCTCAGAAATTAACAGCAATATGAGCTATCTCTTAATGGCCTAGGTGATGTTCTTGGTCAAAATACCACATGCCTATTACATTTTCATTAATAATTATCTAATTTGTTTTACAGATAGAAATTAGTACTCTAACTTCCTACAAAACCTCATAGATAGACACACTTCCCTTCAATTATTAATATTAAGTGGCTGTGTTGTTGAAGACCTTGGGAGTCCCACACATTAAGCTCTCAATTTAAAACAGAACAAACCAGTCAAACAATCCCTAACAATGGAGGAACCACCCCTGGTTTATCCTAAAATAAAATTGCAGCTCTGAAATTTAAACCAGATTTTATTTTTCCTGTGGAATGGAGGCAAAATGGTGCTTATTAGCAGTTTGGACACTTGCTTTGATCTCCCCAGGACATGAATAATTAACAGTGGGACACTCAGAGAGACTTGGATCACCTCTAATATTTCTGTGCTTTAGTAATACCTGGTGCCTTTAAGATATTGAAAATTATCATTATTATATTCCAGTCTTTCTCTTATGGTAATTGATCTTCAGACTCCAAAAAAATGATCATAGTTGCTTAATTAGCGTCAGATTTTAGGAAAAAGAGCTTGATCAGTATTTCTGCACTTTAATAGGCACTTTTAACATCACCTCCAACAGGGTTACTTTGCCAGCTGCTGCATGATAAATGCCACACTCACATCAGCCTTATCAGACAGATAAAATCAACATTTGATTTTAAAATCCTCCTCTAAATATGCACCTTAACGAAACTGTCTGAACTGCTTATTTATTCATTATCCCTGATTCAGAATTAAAGAATTCAGAATTTAAAATCCTGAGGTCAAAAGACCATGTATTCCTTCCTATAGAAGTTCAGGCAGAATTTGTTTTTTCTGTAGCCACACAATATTGACACAAAAATACCTCGAACGCAGCACATTTATACAGTTTTGACCAATGACTTTAGGTCATTAAGAGCTAGCTCATGTTACTGTTAATTTCCAAGCTACAGAGAAACGTTATGTATTTAAGAAGCTTAAATGCTTATTAGCTCAATCTTTGACAATTCAGTAATAATTCTGTCAATTATTGCATGGGGTTTTAATGCCTTTAATGATACCATGCTCTTAATGAAAAATCATTTAATCCAGATGAACTGCAAATTCAATTTTTCCTGATGAGGGCCACAATTCTGAACCATTCTTCTTCATTTTTTTTCCTCTTTATCGAAGATAGTCCAGCCATACAACTCCCAAAGCATCTACTTTTCACAGAGTGCAGATTTCCTGGGGAATGGAATGTGAAGCATTTGGAGGTTTTTTGCACATCGAAGTATGATAAGAATTTCTGGTCTCACTGCTGGAACACTAGTGAGTGTTCAAAATGAAAGTATTATGTAAAATAAGTGTTAACTCGAGGGGTCTGTTCTGCTGTTATCAATAAGGATGCACCTCCTTTGACAAGGTCTGGTTCCAGCACTCCAATGGAGCAGGTCCTCTAGATTAGAACCATGAAATCATAGATTCACAGCATGGTCTGGGTGGAAGAATTCCCAGTCCCACCTCTCGTGCAGAATTCCCAATCCCACCTCTGGAGCAGA
>VZTZ01028724.1:0-21622 GCA_013400955.1 Drymodes brunneopygia | reverse complement strand
GTGTACAGGTACAGGTGTCCCCCCCGTGTCCCGCCCCCGCCGGCCCCGGTTCGGTTCCCGGCCCCGCTGACGCGATTTCCTCCCCGAGCGCAGGAAATCGCCGGGGCTGGGCCGGGGGGGCCCCGGGGCTTTTGGGGCCAAACGCGGCCGATTTGGGGCTCAACAACCCCGGCCGGTGGCCACAACCTCCGTCCCCACCGGCACCGGGGGCTCGGGGAGAGCACCGGGCTCTAAATCACACACTTAACGAGATAATAACAACAACTATAATAACGATAATTATAATAACAACAATTATAATAACAATCAGCAGCGGCGCTTTCCCGGCGCGGGCTCCAGCTCAGCGCAAATCCCTCCCCTCTCTCTCCCGGACCCCGCGGCGCGCCCGGGGAGCTCCTTCTCTCCTTCCCCTTCCCCAAAATCGCCGCGTTCAACCAAATTCCGCCCGTTTGGGCCCAAATTCCCGGGGCCGGAGCGTCACGGCCCGGAATAGCGCGGGAGCGCTGCCAAGGCGTGACGGCGGCTGAGTAATGGGCTGAAGTCATCGCTTCCCTTCCCATCCCTTCCCGATCCCTTCCCCATCCCTTCCCTGGCTCGGGAAAATCCCCCCGCCATCGCCGCGGGGGCTGCAGAGGGGCCGGGGGTCGGCGGGGGCGGCCGCAGCTCCGGGACCCCCCCGGTGGGGTCGGGGCGCTCCCCGGTTCCCGCTGGGTTCGGGATTTTGGGGGGGGGGTCCCGGTGGGTTCGGAGTTTTGGNAAAATGAGAAAAAAAAAAAAATCCCCCGGTGACTCATTTTGGGCTAAAAACACGAGAAAGCCGAAGGGGAGGAAGTCGGGAGGGGGGATTTGGGGCTCCTGTCCCCACCGGGGTAGGACGGGGGTGACACCGAACCCCACCCCGATCCTTTCCAGGAAAGCTCCCGCCCTCCCGGCGATAAACCCGGGATTTACCGAGAAGGGGGGAAATAAACAGCAAAAAGCCCCAGGCGGGGTTTTAGTCCCGGTTTTTATCCGGGCCGGGATCTCCGGAGCTGCCAGAAGGGGGGCCCGGCCTCAGTTTCCCCTCGCACCGCTCCGGCCCTCCCGGATCCATCGGCGCTGGAACCCCGCCCCGATTTTGGGACCTCTCCCCGGTGCTGCCCCTCCCGGCTGGTCCCGATCCCAAAATTCGGCTCCTGGAGCCCATTCCCGGCTGGTCCCGATCCCAAAATTCGGCTCCTGGAGCCCATTCCCGGCTGACTCCAATCCCAAAATTCGGCTCCTGGAGCCCATTCCCGGCTGATTCCAATCCCAAAATTCGGCTCCTGGAGGTCATTCTCCCATGCACTGATCCCAAATTCCCGTTTTTTAGGGATTTATCCCCATTTGCTGCCCTGCCCCACTCCGGGGAGATTTTGGGGATTCCTTCCAAAGTCTGTTTATTGTCCTTAAACAGTAAAAAAAGTAAACCCAGTAAAACCAGTAAAAAATTCCAGGGAATGGCGGAACTGGGGCCAGGAGTAACAGTCAGTCCAAAAACTGGGAATTACGGACTGGGAACGACACGGGGAGGGAATTTTGGGACAGAGAGGAAATTTTGGGACACAGAGAGAAGAAATTTTGGGACACAGACAAGAAATTTCAGGACACTCAGAGAGGAAATTTTGGGACACACATACAGTAAAAAAATGGGACACAGACAGGAAATTTTGGGACCCAGAGGAGCCGTAGGGGGTTCACAGTGAGTGCAGGAGTTCCCAATTCCTGGGAAAAGCTGCTGGATCCCAGCTGGAATTGCTGAGCTGTCCCTGTGTCCAGGCAATCCCGGAATTCCAACCTTCCCGAGGTGCAGCGAGCAGCAGGATTTTGGGATTTGGGGATTTTGGGATCATCCCACACCTGGATCACTCTCCCTGCTTCACCAGGATATCTGTCAGGTCCTCGGTGTTCTCCAGCCTCAGATTCTGGGAATGGGAAGAAAAAAGCCAGGTTTGGAAGAGCCTCATATTCCAAGGGAATGAAATCCCCTGGGATGAGGGTCGGGAACAATCCCAGCCCTTCCTGGGCTCTTCCAGGGAATGGGACAGAGCAGGAATTTCCCCATGGAAAAGGGGTCAGGACTTGGAACTGCCCTGGGGGGTTTGGAGTCTCCATCCCTGTGGGAATTCCAAGGAATTCCGGGATGTGGCCCTCAGGATTGATGGGAATGAGCTGGGATGGATGGGAATGAGCTGCATTCCATGGAATCCCAGGAATCCTCACCTTCTCGTTGGCCAGGTGCAGCAGGCACACGAAGGCCAGGGGCACTGACAGGTTGGTGGCCATGACAGGAGGGAGCCTGTGGAAAAACGGGATCGGGATCAGAGCCCTGGGAATCCCAAATCTGGGAGCTGCGACCCCCATCCCAACACCCAGAGGGATTTTCCCTTTCCCATTCGGGATTTTCTCATTCCCATCCCCACCTGTGCAGCAGATCCTTGGTGAGGTCACTCAGGATCTTCTCTCCGGCCACTGCTGCTGTGTCCGGCCCTTTCTGGGCTCCCTCCTCCTGTTTGGGAACATCCAGGCACTGCCATTCCAAGGAAAATGGAAATTCCTGGCAGGAATTTCCCATCCCAAGGTTTCCCTCACCTCTGGAGCTGTTTCCTGCCCGGTCAGCAGCTCCCACATGTTCCTCTTCAGCCTCCTCATGTCCATCTTTTTGGCCGTCTTGGCGTATTGGATGGTGATCCTATTGATCTGGGGGGGAATCTGGGATTATCTGGGATCAATGGGATCACTGGGATCATCAGGATCATCAGGTGAGGAGCTCCCAGTCAGTCCCAGTTCCCCCAGTCTGTCACCTTGTATGGCTCAGCAATGAGGTCCAGTTCCCCGCTGTTGCTGATCCCGTTGATCCCGAAACATTCCGGAGCCTCGGGAAGAGTCGGGAGTGGGAACTGCCCGGCCTGGCCTGGGAATTCTGCAGGGTCAGGATCGAGATCGTCATCGCTGTCAGGGACCTGGGAGAGAGGGGACATGGGGGGGACACGAGAGGTCACCAAGGGTCACCTGGGAGGAGCCAGAGGCAACAGGAGCTGCTCCGGAAGGTGGGAATTCCCACCTGGCTGGAATTGGGGTTTATTCCCGTGGAATTGGGGCATTTTTACCCTCAGGGAACTGGGGCTGATCCCCATGGAATTGGGGCATTTTTTTCCTCATGGAATTGAGGCTGATCCAGGCTCTCCCTGCTGGGCCAAGGCTGAACCCAAGGCAGGTACAAGGAGCAGAATATCCCAAAGTTTTTCCATCCCTGGGAATGTCCCAGGCTGGGCTGGATTTGGTTTGGAGCAGGCCCTGCAGCTCCAATTCCTTTCCTCAGGATCTCTGGGCACGGATTTTTCCTGCATTACTCCCAGCACGGAATTCCCAAACACAGGGAAAAGGAGAAAAGGGATAAAAAGGAAAAAAAAGCATCAAAAGGATAAAAGGGATAAAATCCCTGCCAGGATTTACCTGCAGGGCAGGGCAGAAGTTGGAGGTGTCGTTGGGGTTGTTGTAGTCGTAATCCTCAATTCCAGCCTCGGTATCCAAGGATTCCACTGGAGCCGAGCTCCGGCTGAACTGTGGGAAAATATTCCAGAATATTCCTGGGAAAAGGCTGGGCTTTGGCCCTTCAGCCCCTTTTTCCCATTCCAGGAGGATTTGTGGTGTCCCAGCCCTGAGGAACATCCCAGAGCATTCCCAGGGTTTGGTGAGGACCTGGAATGATTCCCTGGGGTGATTCCCTGGAATTCTTTCCCGGGATTCTCACCTTGACCAGGGGTTTGAGGAAGAGCTGCACGAGGTTATGGGGGTCGTAGTTGAAATCTGCTGGCAGCGTGGTGCTCCGGACGTTCTGCTTCTCCAGGATGGATTTGGCCAAGGTTATGGAAGCCTGGGAACAGGATCACACAGATCCATGGAAAAGTGGGAACCTCCAGCAGCTTTCCATGGAAAAATGGGAAATCTCCAGCAGTTTTCCATGGAAAAATAATGAGAGTTTTGTCTGGGAAGGGGCAGGGTCTGAGGGGCCTCCAGGACCCAGCCCAAATCCAGGAAATTCCAGGGAATTCTGGGGTGGGAAAAGGGGAGGCGTGGGCACCTTGGTCTTACGGAAATGGGGCTGGAAATCCACATCCTCCTGGAAATCCAGCTCGAAAGCCTTCTTGGGAATTCTCTGCCGGGAATTCTTCTCTGAGCCTGGGGGTGCTGAGGGAGGGAAGGAGAAAAGGGGAAAAGGAGGAAAAAGGGGNAAAAGGAAGGGAAAAAGGAAGGGAAAAAGGAAGGGAAAAAGGAAGGGAAGAGCTGTCAGTGCCTGGGCCCAGGGCAAGCTCATCCAGCTCATTCTGAACCAGAGCATCTGCTCCAGGCAAAGGTCACCCATCCCAGCCTGGAATTCCAGGATTCTCTCTGGACACTCCGAGCCCTTCCCAGGCCAGAATTCCAGGAATTCCAGAAATCCAGGATTGGCCACTCACGCAGTCGGGGCCGGAAGCGCCAGTGCTCGGGGCCGGCCCACATGGAGAGCGTGCGGGGGCTGAAGTAGGAATATTCCCCAGCGTGCAGGGACACGTGCAGGCTCAGGGCTCCAATGTCCCCTGCTCCAAACGGGGCTCCCGAGGGCCTGGAAAGGAATGGGACATGCTCAGGATTCCCAAAGGATACCCAAGGGATTCGTTATCCCTGAGCACTCCTGGAATTCCTCGCTGGCACTGGGAATTCCCCCCTGGAATTCCACCCCATCCCCACCACCTGCTGTGGCTGAGTGTCCCCAGGGAGCCTCCGTTCTCTGGGAATTCCCCGATCCTCTCTTCAGCTGGAGAATCCTCCTGGAATTCCAGCTGGGATGGGGCCCAGCCGTCCCCGTTCCCATCGTCGCTGTCGGGATCCAGGTTGGGGTCAAAGACCTGCTCGCTCCTCCGGAACTTCTCCAGCAGCGCCGACACCGACTGGAACAGAGAATTCCACATGGAGCAGGAATCCCACAGGGATCGGGAACATCTAAGAGAGCATAGGAATTCTCACCTGGCTCAGGAATTCCCTGGAATTACCTCGTTGTGGGACTCCTCATCCCACTTGGTGAACTGGAACCCGGCCAGGGAGGAGCAGATCTGGCGTTTTTCCAGGCACTGGGAGAGCAGGGCTGGGGAGAGGGGGGAGACAGGTGAATTCCTGGGATACGAGCAGGATTTCCTACCTGGATCAGGAATTCCCTAAAATCTGGCTCAGGAATTTTCAACCTCCAAAATTCCTGAGCAGGATCCAAAATTCAGGAATCTCAACCTGGCTCAGGAATTCCCAACCTCCAAAATTCCTGAGCAGCCTAAGCAAGATCCGAGCAGCAAACAAACCATGGGAAAAGGAGCTGGAAAAAGCCAGAAAAAGGCTGGGAAAATCTGGGAAAAGCTGGAATTCACCTTTTAACCCAGCCACGGTGATGGGCTGGGAGCTGGGAAGGGCTGGGGTCTCTGAGGAGGACAGAGGGATGATCTCAGAGTGGAAAAGCAGCTGGCTCTGGAAGCTCTGGGAGCGCAGCCCCGTCAGGAAAATCCCGGCCGTGCTGCCCTCGTCGAAGGAGGCAGCTGCTCGCTGGAACATGGGATCCACCTGGAAATCCAGGAATCAGGGAATGGAGATGGGAATTGGGGATGGTGGGAGGTGACCCTGGATGGGATTTGAAGTTCCTTCCACCCCAAACCACTCCAGGATCCTTTTCCCAGCCTGAATTCCCAGGTGAGTACAGCTGTCGGATCCCAGGGGATGGAAAAGCAGGAAAACAGGGATGAGGAGGATGAGGATGAAGTCCAAGCCCACCTCACACCTGCGGCCGGCCTCGGGCACGTTGATGTTGCTCAGGTTCTGCTCGATGGTTTTGAAGCTTTGCTTCTTCCTGGGCTGAGCTTTCCTGGCAACCTCAGGGGCTGGGCTGGAGTCTGGGGTGGGAAAAGAGAAAAATTCCAGCTGGAATAGCCCAAAGGAGGGAGAAAAATTGGAATTTGTACTCCAAACTCACAGAGGGCACTGGGATTCCTGTTAGGATCTGTTGGAATGAGCAATGTTCCATCGGCTTTTTATTGATTCTGTTTGGCAAAAAACTGCCCCTGTTTGGCCCCAAATTGACAGTGTTTAGTTAAAAATTGACTGTATTGGGTTCCAAACTGATTTGGTCCCAAACTGCAATCTGAAATCCCTGAGTGATAGACTCAGCTCCTCCTCCCACCCCTCCCTGCTCCAGCATTCCAGAAGCACCAATCTGGGATCTCCTGGAAAATCCAACGAATCCCAAACCTCTCCGAAACTCCCAACTCTGAAACAGCGCCGAGGGGTGGGAAATGAGGGGATTTCCCGGGATTTTTGGGAGGAAAAGAGGGAATTCCCACCTTCCTCGGGGCTGTCCAGGTCCTTGGCAGGGGCAGGGTCCTTGCCCAGGTGCCCCAGGACGCGGAAGGCGTCGGCATGGACGGAATCCACGCGCACGGCGTAGATCTTGGCACTGGCATCCAGAGTTCCTGCTGCCACCTGCAAAGGAACAGGGAATTCTCAGCTGGACAGGGAAAAAAACCTCACCTGGAGGATCCCAGAGCTCATTTCCCCAGGGTTTTCCCTTTGGTTTTTGGGATCGCAGCTAAAAATCCCTTAGGAATTGGAGAGTTAAGGATTGGGGAGAAGCAGAAAGGTGCCAGGAGCCACCTCTCCTTCCTTAGGGATCATCCCCTTTTCCCAAATCATGGAGAGGTGAAGGATGTGGAATTCCAACACCTTTTCCAAGCCCAGATCCGACCAGGAAGGTGAAACCCCCCCCCAGTGAAACCCAGAGCCCCCTTTCCATCCTTTCCTTCCCTTCCCTCAAGAGCTGCTGGGGGTCACATCCCAAACTCCTGTCCCTGTTCATCCATCCAGGAATCCACTCCTCTCTCCCAGAAATTCCCAGGAGTCTTTTCCATGGCAAATCTTGGATCAGAACTAACCCAGCCTTCTTTTTTCACTGGTTTTTACCTCAGAAAGCTCCCAAGTCCTACTTTTAACTCTTTTTTGAACATCACAACTGGGAGGATTCAGCCTTTAGTGCCTCCAATTGCTGCAAAAAGCTCTCCTGGGGAGTTTTGGTGGCAGCAGCGTTGGAGGTTTCACGTTAATTAAGCCCGGGGTTAATTTGAGATGGAAATAAAGCAGCAGTGCCCCCCCTGACCTGGAAGTTGGTGAGCTCTGAGTTCTTCTGCTTCAGGATGTCGGTCATGTAATCGATCAGGTGCAGCCCAAAGGCGTTTTTGGTGGTGATTTTCTGTAAAAAAAGCACAGCTGGGGACCCTTCCCCTGGCCAGGGCCACCCTGAGGGGACAGGGGGACAGCCTGGGTGGCACCAGTGGGGGGGAGCAACACCAGCCCCAGGATCACCAGCACAGGAGGGACAGGGAGCTCCAGAGGAAGGTGACAGAGATGAGAAAAGGCTGAGGGAGCTGTGGCTGTTCAGCCTCGGGAAGAGATGGCTGAGAGGGGATCTCATCCCTAAATATCCAAGAGGGAATGTCCAAGGATGGATCCAGGCTGTGCTCCACTGGACTAGAGGAATGGGCAGGAACTGATGCACGGGAAGTTCCCCAGGAATATGAAGAACTTTTTCCCTGGGATTGCCCAGAGATGTAACAGAACCGTGTGGACACAACCCATGAGCTGTGGGATGGCCCTGCTGGGACCAGACACCGACTTTATGTCCCCTCACCCTGCCCCATCCCGCGATTCTGGCAATAACCCCTCTGTCAAAGCCCGAAGTGTCTCAAACCCCGCCTGAGGGGTTTTAAACTGAGGGATTTTAAACCCCGCAGGACCCGGACTCACGTTCTCGGTGGAGAGCTTGATGCAGGTGCTGTAGTGCTCCGAGATCTGCGCGTTGCTCCACTGAGGCAGCGGGGGCTGCCACCCCTCGGGCCTGCGGGACACAGAGGTGTCGGTGCTGTCCCCTCAGCCCGGGACACAGCGGTGTCGGTGCCCGTACTGTCCCCTCAGCCCGATCCCAGCGGTGTCGGTGCTGTCACCACAGCCCGGGACACAGCGGTGTCGGTGCCCGTACTGTCCCCTCAGCCCGATCCCAGCGGTGTCGGTGCTGTCACCACAGCCCGGGACACAGCGGTGTCGGTGCCCGTACTGTCCCCTCAGCCCGATCCCAGCGGTGTCGGTGCTGTCACCACAGCCCGGGACACAGCGGTGTCGGTGCCCGTACTGTCCCCTCAGCCCGATCCCAGCGNCCGGGACACAGCGGTGTCTGTGCTGTCCCCTTAGCCCGGGACACAGCGGTGTCAGTGCCCGTACTGCCCCCTCAGCCCGATCCCAGCGGTGTCGGTGCTGTCCCCCCAGCCCGGGACACAGCGGTGCCGGTGTCCCCTCAGCCCCAACCCTACCTGGAGACGGGCGAGCCGAGGCCCTGCAGCGACGAGTCCACAGCCCTGGAGCGGCGGCGCTGGCGCCTCTCGCGCTCATCGTCGTTGCCGGGGCACTCAGCGAACACGGGGGTGCCGGTGCTGCCGAGGGCCCGCGGGGTCGGCGAGAGGAAGGAGGCGGCAGCGGCGGCGGCGGCGCGGGGGCTGCGGGCGGCCATGGCGCTGAGGGGGAGCCCGCCCTCACCGCGGCCACGCCCCCGCCGCGCCTCTTGACCAATCAGCGCGCAGCGCGCCCGCTTGACAGCCAATCAGTGCGCGGTGCTCCCGCCCCCGAGGCGGGTTTGAACGGCGGCGCGCGCTTGGTAACGGTCGTGAGGGGAGGGGGGGAAGGGGCTGAGCTCTGAGGGAACCCGTGAGGGGAAGGGGCGATCCTCGCATTCCCCCAGTTTTTCCTCAAATTTCCCCCAATTCTCGGTGCTGGGTTGCGGCCGGAGCGGTGCCAGCAGCCCCCGGTGCTGCCCCGGCACGCCACGGAAGGAGGAGGAGCTACCGGAGCAGCGCCGTTAATCCTGGAATTCCAGAGTCCCGGAATCACTAAGGTTGGAGTCTTTGGGGTCACCGAATCCAAGCTGGGCCCGATCCCCGCCTTGTCCCCAGCCCAGAGCCCTCGGTGCCACCTCCAGGCCTTCCCTGGGCACCTCCAGGTGTGAGGACTCCAAATCTCCCTGGGCAATTCCAAGGCCTGGCCACTTTTTCCATGAGGAAATTCCTCCAAATGTCCAACCTGAACCTCACCTGGCACGGCTTTAGGAAAAATTTGGGATGGCCTGGACGTGCCAGATCCGTCCCCAAACCTTGGGAATTCCGTTCCATCCCCAAACCTTGGGAAGAGGGGTTTGAATCCACCCGGAGCAGGAGCTTTTCCAGCCGAATTCTTGGATTTAGGGACGGCACTGTTGGATTTCCGTGGGTTTTTTTCCCGGCGGTTTTTCCCGGCTGAGCCGCTGGATGGAGCAGCAGGAAAAGCTTTGGATCGAGCTCGGGAATGGTTCCCAGTATTTCCTCTCCCCGCACAGGGATGGTGGAATCACAGAATCATAGAATTGTTGAGGGTGGAAAACACCTTTAGGATCCTCAAATCCCAGCTCCAGCTCGGGGTGGAGCCCCGGGATCTCCCAGGGGGGAAAATCCGGGTTTAGGGAATGGGGAATTCCCAATCCAGGATATTCCAGGCTCCTGGGAAAGGCCGATCCAAGGAAACGCCGCTCCCTGGGAATGTCCAGCCCCGGCCGCGTCCCCAGGATGGGCTGTGACATTCGGAATTTATGGAACCCGTTCCAAACTCAACCATGCACCAACCAAACGGGGAAAAAAAAAATCCCACTTTTCCTAAGGAATCCGTGGATTTAGAGGCAGTCATTAACTCCCAAATCCCGCTTTTATTCTGGCTCCGTCCGTCCCTCTGGATTCCCGGCAGGATGGAGCCTCAGGGATCTCGGCTCTGCCTCCATCCAACCCCAAAAATGGCAAAGGAATCGAGGCTTGGAGCCTGGAATTTCCTTGGAAGAGCAGCCCAAGCACCCGGGAGGCCCCAGACAATTCCCAAACCTCGAGGGACCAAAACACTTCGGGGTTTTCTGTCCCCCAAATAATCTGGGGGCTCAACAACGGGGTCTGTCCCTTCCCTCGGCACTCCAGGATAACCGGGAGAGGCTGGAAAACCCCAGAATTTTGGGATTTTGTTTTCCTGGGAGCAGCCCCCGCTTTCCATGGCTACATAAACAAATCAGTCTCTGCAGCTGAACCCAAACTCCAAGGAATTCTGACGGCTTTAATGCCCCCAATCAATCATTCCCGCCCTGGCAACAGCGCTGGATTTTCCCCCGGCATCAGCGGTGGAACATTCCCGGCTGGAAACGGGAATTGAGGGAATGGATCATTGTGACAGGAATGGCTTCGATCCATTCCGGCTCCATAAATCCCTGCCAGGAGCTTGGGTTGCAGCTCCCGGTATTCCAGAGGGGTTTGCACTCCCGAAATCCCTGCGGGGGGATGCTCCTGGATCAGGGACAGGCTTCCTGTGGGAGCTGGGAAGGAGGAATTGGGAGTGGGATCTGATGGGGCTTTTCCAGCCGGGCTCAGGGGGGATTTGGGGAGGATTTTGGAAGATTTGGGATACGGGGATGTAGATGGGGAATGGAGGGAGTGGGAAAATTAGGAAAAGGGGAGGAAGGCCTTGGATTTGGGATTTCAGGGCATTCTCCCCCTGCTTTCCCCTTCCAGGGTGGGGTCCATCCCCTCCAGCCGTGTTTGGAGCTGGGAAAGCTCAGGAGAGGGGAATGGGTTGGATCTTTCCAAGATTTTCTTGGGAAGCTCCGTTCCCTGGCTGCCGCGCCCGGCGTTCCGATGCAGCTGGGATGGATTCTTTTCCCTTTAGTGGGAATGCTCAGGGAGAGGCCGGAGTGTGACGGACCTCGGGATGGCCCCGATCCCTTCTCCCTAATCCTCATTCCCTGGGAATGGCCCCAATCCCTTTTCCCTGCTCCTCATTCCCAATGAGCAGTGAGGATCTGCCCTTTGGTGCTCTCTTTCTCTGTGTTTTATCCCCAAATTCCTGTGCCACAAATCCCAGGATTTCCCAGATTTTTGGTGCCCCTTCCACCCTGGTTTAGGACACTTCCAGGGATCCAGGGGCAGCCACAGCTTCTCTGGGAATCCCATCCCTTCAGGGAGGAATTTCTTCCTAAAGAATCCTGCCTGGAGCGTGGATCCCTCCAGGATTCCTTGGATTCTATGATCCATCCCTGCCCATCCGATGGCTCTGATAATTAATTAATAATTAATTTTGAATTAATTTCTAATTAAGCCCATTGGAAACAATCCCCTCTCTCCCATTTTCCCTTCCCTCTGGAATTCCTGATGCCCAGGAGGTTCTTCAGCCCTGGAAACACCAAATCCTGATTGAATTTCTCCTTTCCCACCCCCAAATTCCCACCCAGTTCTCAATCTCCCAGCAGCTCCTGCTGGCTTCATTTAGCTCAGTAATTACCGGGGTAATTAACGCTAATTACAGCTGGGAACAGGCTGGAATTCTCCACCCTCCAGGAACCCCAAATCTGCGGGAATCTGCCCCGAAATGAAAGCAAGAATTCCTGAAAAACATCAATTCCCTTTCCCCAAATGTTTGGAAGCCAAACGGTTCCTTCCTGAGCTCGGATTTTTTGGGAAATCAGAGAATTTGGGACTCCCAGAGCCCCCTGGGTGCCATGGAAACCACGGGATCCGCCTTATTAGGGATGAGCCGCCTTGAATTCCCGTTTTTTTTTTATTTTCCGGGATATTTTGGGGTCGGCATTAAGCAAACGTTTATTCAGAATGCTGGGATGCATCCATGGCAATGAGGCTGAACTGGAGCGGGAATTCAGCCGCAGATCCCGCTCGGAAAGCACCAAAAATGACCAGAATTTGGGTTCTTTGGGGGGTTTCCCATGGAATTGGAGATGCAGGGATAACCCAAATCCCCAGGGATTTTGGTTTTCCTTTCGTGGTGGGGCTGAGGGGGATTTTTGTTCCCAATAAAGGCTAGAGCTCATTTTGGCGGGGAGGGGGACGGGAAGTTCCCCCATAGGGAAGGGGACAGGATGATCCTGATGGATCTGAATCCTGCTGGGATGGGATAATCCTGATGGATCTGAATCCTGCTGGGATGGGATGATCCCGATGGATCTATGGGGATCTGAATCCTGCTGGGATGGGATGACATTGTAAAACTCGGGAATTGCAGGAGAATTGGAGTGGCCCCGAGCCCCGCCTGTGCTCCGGGAGGGATCGGAGCCTTTTCCATGATTTGGGAATCAGAGCTGCACTCCCAGCCCTGGATTTGCGAAGGAATTTTGGGAATTGTCCCTTTTCTGGCTGCTGTAGGGACGTTTCAGGGCAAACCCCTCCCACCGGGGGTGCCCCAAACCCGACATCCATGTTTTTTATGGAATTTTGGCTTTTCTGCCTCTTCCCACTCCCAGCCTCCCCTCGTTAAGGGATAATTAATGAACCATTCTCCACACCAAAGGAACATTTATCCATGAAAATCCACGGAACGATCCCGACGATCACACACGGACACTTCAGGAAGGACAGTTGGGTTTCCTCTCTCTTGGGATGTTCCCATGGGAAGAACCTTCTGGAAAGCTGCCGTCCCAAACCCCGAATTCCCCAGGGATGTCAGAGCTACGGATGATATTTGGGGTAGATATTCCACAGGGATGGGATTTGGGGTGGATATTCCAAGGAAAAGGGGGATTCTCATGCTAAACTTTGCATTATAATGATTGTGTCCATTTCGCAGTTGGACTCAGGATTTTGGGGCAGGGTTTAGGAGAGGAATAAACTCCAAAATCCCAGATTTCCAGGATGGGGAAGGCTGGAAGGGCCCATGGTGGGTCCCGAAGGCTGAAAATCGGAATTTTTTCGGATTATGATGATTTTAATTTTAAATAAACCCGGGAGCTCCTGGGCTGGGCTCTGTGACCTCACACCAGCCCTCCGGCAAGGCCACGGAAATCCCAAAAAACTCAACTCTCGTCATTCCTGTGCGAACGCTCTGGAAACAGCAGATCCATCCTGGAACACTCGGCCCCGACGAGCCCTTGAGGGACAGAAAATAACAACAAAGGCAAGGCCAGGCGGGGCAGGGTTTGTATCCACAGCAATCCCGGAAAAACCCGAACAATGGGAATTGCTCCCGGGTGGATCCTTGGCTTCCACTTCCAACGGCGCCGCCGGATCCTCGGCTTCGGCTGCTGAAGGCGCCGGGGATTCTCTGCCAAACTGAACCACACTGGGCTCGGGGCTGTTTGAATCCCAAAATCCAGGAAAATCCCCAAACCCAGCAAAATCCCAAACCCAGCAAAATTCCAAACCCAGCGAAACCCCCAGGGGCAGCCACTCCCAAAATCCAGCAAAATCCCAAATCCAGGGGTCCATGCTGGAGGAGGGATGGTCTCACATGGAATGGGTGGTAAAGAGTGGATTTTGGAGCAGATTTTGGAGCAGGGGTGGGATTTGGGGTGGATATTCCACTGCTGGATGATCCCATGGCCCATTTCCATCATCCTGAGCATCCCAGGCTTTTACCCTCACTATTTCCAACAGCTGGGAATTTTTCCCTCTATTTGAAGAGGGATTTTTTTCCTCCTTTTCCTCAGGATGCCCCAGGAGATTTCCAGAAATGTCCGCTCTGATTGGAATCTCTGCTCGTTCCCCGGGGTGATCCCGGTTTTCCTGGGCACAAGCGCTGAGGCCACAAGGGCACTGTGGTTATTTTTATCCCTATCCACTCATATTTATATTTCCCTTTTTTTGGGGGGACGGAAATCAGAAATTCCTGGATCTGTGCAAATCCGCCGAGCGTTTCTCCAGAGTTCATCCCTCATTTCTCCAGAGTTCATCCCTCATTTCTTCAGAGTTTATCTCTCATTTCTCCAGTTTATTCCTCATTTCTCCTGCATTTTCCCCTCATTTATCCATTATTTATCCCTCGTTTCTCCAGAGTTCATCCCTCATTTCGCCAGAGTTCATCTCCCATTTATCCAGAGTTTACCTCCCATTTATCCAGAGTTTACCTCCCATTTATCCAGAGTTTCTCCAGAGACCCCAGAGCAGCAGGATGTGAATGCCAGACATGATCCAAGGCCACGCGGGAATTCCTGGATCTGTGGCCAGTGATCCAGAGTGGAGCTGGAAAAAGCCTTTTTGGGATTTTGGGATTCAAGATCCCCCAGGACACCCAACAGGGAGGATGAAATCAAGGACAGGAGGAGGAAAGTTCTGGATGGGGTGGGATGTACCGGGAGATCCCTTCTGCCCTGCAGAGAGCACGGAATCTCTGGCCAGTGCTGGAATTTCAGAGAAAAACCCAGCTCTGCCCCGTTCCTGCATCCCTTCCATCTCCAACCCGGCAGTCAAAACATTCCTGGCATCCGGCCCCACAATGGAACTCATGGAACTCATCCCAAGGGAAAGAGACGGGAAAACAGCGCGGGAAACGCTGGCACAGCACGGGCAGGGCGGTGACACCGCGGCGGCACCTGGGGACAGGGACATCCCTAGGTGAGCGTGTTGGAGTAGAAGCTGAGGCTCTCGGACACTGTCTTGGAGTCGCTGCGGGAGGAGCCATTGGAGGTCATGTCCAGCGAGAGCCGCCGGGCCCGGCCGGGCTCGTCCGCGTCGTCGTCGGCCGCGAGTGCCACGGCCACGGTGGTGGTGTCCATCCGGCTGAGCTTGGACACCGAGCTGTGCGTGTGCAGGAACCGCGCCGAGCGCAGCTCCAGCCCCTCGTACTCGCCCGCGCTCACCCACGGGCACCACCGGAACGCGTGCTTGAAGCCCACCCGGAACCTGGGAGAGACATGGAATGGCCAAAGGAGGGGATGGAGATGGACGAAGGAATGGGGAAAGATATGGGCATGGCCAAAGGAATGGGATGGAGATGGATGAAGGAATTGGGATGGAGATGGCCAAAGGAATCAAGACAGACATGGACATGGCCAAAGGAATGGGATGCAGATGTAGAAAGGAGAGGAGAAGAACATGGACATGACCAAAGGAATGGGGAGATAAAACTCAGCTTTGGTAAACACAACAAAATTGCCATTTTTCACTGAGGGGAGGAAAAACCCACCGAGAAGTGAAAAACCCATTGAGAAATGAAAAACCCACTGAGAAACGAGAAATCCCAATTCGGAGTCTGGATTGTTTTGATGGATATTTGCCCTCCAAACCCACAGGGATTAGGAAAGACTCCAGGAGAGAATTGCACCATCCCCACCTTTGCTGGAAGCGGGTGGGACAGAACCATCCCAAAAACCCTGTCCATCCTCTCCTCCAGGACCCCGCTCCACATCTCCCCTCCGGCATTCCCGTTATCCCGGAGCCTCCCGGTGCCCACCTGTCGTTGAGGCAGCAGTAGATGATGGGGTTGTACATGGTGGAGCTCATGGCCAGCCACATGACGGCCAGGTAGACCTGCTGGATGAACCTCTGCAGGTACCACTCAGGCCGCAGGTACTGCAGCGTGAAGTACACGTGGTAGGGCAGCCAGCAGAGCGCGAAGGTGCACACCACGATGATCATCATCTTCACCACCTGCAACGGGAGAGCGATCCAGTGGTCATTCCAACCTCGGGAATGTCCATCATTGGGAGGTTGATGTCTTGGAGGAGGTGTCCTAAACCCATCATTCCACCCTCTGGACTGGCCTTTCCAACTGGGAACACGTGGTCAACATCTTGGTTGAACCGTGTTTGTGGAGGAGATGTCCTAAACCCATCCATTAGTTGTTCCACCCTCTGGAATGGCCTTTCCAACTGGGAATGTGCGGTCAAACCACATTTGTGGAGGAGATGTCCACAGGACTCTGCTCCATCTTCAGCCACCAAGTCCTCACCTGCTCCCACCCCTAATGAAGGATTTGGGGCTGGGATTGGCCATGGATTATGGATCCAGCCCTGCCCGGAATTCCTCACCTTGTGGAGATTGCTCAGGAATTCCGGATCCATTCCCTCCTGGAATTCCTCACCTTTTGCTTCTCCGAGACCTTCTCACGGTTGGGATTGGCCAGGAATTCTGGATCCATTCCCCCCAGGAATTCCTCACCTTCCTCTTGGCCGACACCTGCTCGTGGTAGCGGTCGGAGGAGTCTCCGGGGATGGCGCTGGCCCAGAGCGTGCGGCCGACGGCGCCGTAGGCGCAGCCGATCACCAGGAGCGGCAGCAGGTACAGCAGCACCGTCATGGAGAAATGGTACCTGGAAAAACGGGATAAATGCCATGGTCATGGAAAAGTGGGACCTGGGAAAAACTGGGATAATCCCATGGTCATGGAGAACTGGGTCCTGGAAAAAACTGGGATAATCACTGAGGATACAGCAGTGGGATCTGGAAAATGGGATAATCCCTGAGGATACTGGGAATGCCGTGGGAGCATTGGGAATGCCGTGGGAATTCTGGGAATACCGTGGATCCGTGAGGATTTCTATTAAAGTGGAATTGGTTTAAAGGGAAATCCAATAATTCCAGGTTTAACCCCCAGGAGGGGATGGAGGTTCCGACCCTGCGGAAAATCCTGGAAAATCCTCTCTTCCCTAAAAACTGACTCCACAAACATGGAGCCTGGAAAACTTCCCAAGTCCTGCCAGGCCAGCGGGAATTTTATTCCCAGGGTTTTGGGGTCTCTGCGTGGATTTCTGGGCTCCAATCCAAGCTCCTGCGTCTTTCCCAGGATTTGGGCCCCAATCCAGGTCCTGCAGCCACTCCCAGCTCCTCTTCCCGGGGATTTGGATCAAATCCCAGCTCCAGAGGGTGAGGAGCAGCTCTGGGAATTCTCCCGCGGCTGTTCTGTACCTGGAATCTCATTTTCCCGGCCCTAATTCCATTTGGGATGGGCTTTGCAGGGCTGGATCTCATTTCGCTCATTCCAGAGGCGTCTTGGCGGCTCCGGAGGGGGATTTTGCCACGGTTCCCATGGAATTCCAGATCCTGCAGGAATGTCTGGAGGAGCTGCAGCCACACAGAGCCTCATTTCCAGCTCTGTCTGGGCTCCCAGAGCCGTTCCAGACAGCTCCGGGAATTCTTCTGGGATGCCGGGCGTGGAAAAGCAGTGGGATTGTTCTGCCTGCAGCATTCCCGGGATCAGAGCACTCAGGGAAAACTGGGGTTTGAAACTGAAGGGTTTTCAGGATGGGGATTTAGGATTTGGTGTAGGATGAGGATCCTGTGGGAATTGTGGGATGTTGGAGCTGCCACCTCCTTTTCCCTGGCAAATCCCGGAAATTCTGGCCTGGAAAGGCCGTCCCAGGGGGCTCTGAATTCCTGGAGGATCCTCTCCCTTCCCTCAAAACCCCAAACGGCGGCTGATGGAATTCCCAATCCCTTTGGGAAGCAGGGATCGATGGCTGGATGGAATCCCGCGGAATTCTCGGCTCTGGCTGAAATCAGGGAAGTCTTCCAGGGAAAATCCAGCCCTGCAATCCCTGCACGCTGGGGTTGTGCTCCCCAGGGTTTTCCAAGGGAATTCCCACCCAGAACGGTTGGAATTCTCCTGTTTTCCCTGTTTTTTCCTCCTGTTTTCCCTGGGAACTGGGAAAAGGACGGAATTTTGTCCTCCCGGCGCTGCAGACGGAGCAGCTGCCACCAGAGCGCTCCCGGAATAACCGCTCCAAGGCCATGGAGCGGGGAAAGGGCTGGAATGACGCCTCTGGAATGACCCAAACACCTGTCCCGAGTTATTTAGGGCAGGAAAATCCATCCCAGACTCCACTCAGGGAATTCCCGAGGATTGGAGGCACGAGTTCCTCGCAATCCCCAAATTCTTTGGGATTTGCCCATCCCGAAGCTGCTGGGATCTCCTTTCTCATTTTCCTGGATTTAATGGCGACATTTTCCTCTGGGATCAGCCTTTGGAAAAGCCACTGGAATTGTCCCAGTCAGTGGCTGCCTCATTCTGGGCTGGGAATCTTGGAATATTCCGGGCTGGAATGAGGTTGGAAAACCTCCCTGGAGCCCTCCAGCCCCAGCTCCATCCAGGCCACTCCGGGAATGAGGTGACAAAGGACACCAGGGGGGATTTGTCACCTGGCACCCTTGGATCTGGACACCTGCCCTGGCTCACGTTTTTCCCGGATTTCCCCCATTCCCACTCACGTTTTTCCCCGGATTCCCCCCATTCCCACTCACATTTTTCCCCGAATTTCCCCCATTCCCACTCGCATTTTTCCCTGGATTTTTTCCCATTCCCACTCACGTTTTTCCGGACTCGGCTCCTCCCGGCTCGGGCCACTCCACGAGGCAGACGCGGCGTCCCGGGAGCTCGGCGGTGACGGAGAAATATCCCTGGGGGAAGGCGAGCAGGAGCGCCAGGAGCCAGATCAGCCCCATCAGCACCTTGGTGGCCGCGGCCGAGAGGCGCGGCCGGAGCGGGTGGATGATGGCCATGTACCTGCGGGGAAAAAAGAGGGAATTCGGATGGAAAATCCCAAAATTCCTGCTTTGGGAACAGCAGGAATATGGCTGGAAAATCCCGATGTTCCAGCTTTGGGAAAAGTGGGAATCAGGGCTGGAAAATCCCGGTGTTCCAGCTGGAATCAGGGCTGGAAAATCCCAAAATTCCAGCCTTAGGAACAGCGGGCATATGGCTGGAAAATCCCGGTGTTCCAACTTTAGAAAAGTGGGAATCAGAGCTGGAAAATCCCGGTGTTCCAGCTGGAATCACGGCTGGAAAATCCCGGTGTTCCGGCTTTGGGAAAAGTGGGAATCAGGGCTGGAAAATCCCGGTGTTCCAGCTTTGGGAAAAGCAGGAATCAGGGCTGGAAAGGGAAAGCCAGAGCCAGAATTTCATTCCAAAATCACCGCTGATTTTCCTGGATAATCGGGGGAAATTTGGATTTCCTTCATTTTTCCCAAGCGAAGCCATTCCCAAGAAAAGGCGGGAACTGGGAAGGGGCGCCGGGAGTGCCCTGGCACCGCCAGATCCCGAACAAAGGACGGGGCAGGAATTGGGGAGCCGGGGGAGCTGCTGGGCCCGGAATTCTCGGGGATTTTCCTGAGGCGCGGTGCCAGCCCCGATCCCGAATTTCCTGCCTTTGTCCGGAGTGTTCGGAACAACTTCCGCCTGTTTTTGTTTTGTGCCCAGGGCTGGAGCAGCTCCAAGGGAAAGGAGAACCTCCAGCAGAAATCCCGCAAAACCCACCGTGGATCCCGCAAAAAATTCCGGAGGAGCCGTAGATTCCCTGGATTCCGGGAAGTGTCCCAGGCCAGGTTGGAGCATCCTGGGATTGTGGGGAGTGTCCCTGGATGGGATTTGAGGTCCTTTCAATCCCACCCATCCCGGGATTCCCTGGAATTTTCCCTGGGAAAGCCTTCATGGGGGCTTTTCCAAGATTTTCCAAGTCCGTATCTCGGGAATTGCCTGGAGCGGGGAGGGGGAAGATTTTAGGGAGAATTCGGCTGCTCCCAGCCCTCGCTCCGGATCCCAACTCTCCACATTTCCAATCCCATCTCTCCCGTTCCCACAGATTCCTCCCTTCCCCGCTCCTGGCACAAATTCCTGTTTTTCCTGCCTTTCAGCTCCATTGGCAGCTCCCAGACACAGGAAAAGGAGGAATTTTCCAGGGTTTGGAGAAGCCCGGAGGGGCTGAGGATGCGATTTGTCCCTTTCCCTTTTCCTGGCTGGAATTTGGGATGCAGCCGGAGCTCAAGGAGGATTTTTTGGGAAAACCGAGCCTCTCTTCATGATTTCCAGGTGCAGGAGGATTTTTTGGGAATGCCAGTCCCTTAAAAATTCCAGCCCCAGCCTCCCAGCCCTCCCTGATTTCCTACAGCTTCCCTGGATTTGCCTTCCCGCTTATTTCGGGGTGGATCAAAGGCTGTAAATTCAATTATTCATCCCCAAAAAATCCTGGAATTCATCTCAGCCCCAAAGGGGCTTTTCCAGCCGATCCCAAAAATCTTCCTGGAACAGCGCCAGCGGAGAGGAACGGGAAATATCCCGGTTTTTATTGATTATTGCCTAAATTCCCAGATTTTCCTGTGGGAGAGCTGTGATCGCTCCTGTAGATTTTAGGGAATATCCCGATTTTTACTGATTATTGCCTGAATTATTTTCCTGCAGGAGAGCCGGGCTCGCTCCTGGGAAATGAAATATCCCGGTTTTTATTGATTTGTGCCTCAATTCCCGGATTTCGGGGAGAGGATTTTGTGCCCAAACCAAACCCAGGGCTGTTTTCAGCCTCATCCACCCCCGGCTCTGTTTCCCGCAGGGAATCTCGGAGCCGGCGGCTCCGGAGGCGCTGGAAAAGGGCAGGAAAATCCTCCACCCCCCGCAGGGATCTCCTGAATTCCAAAATTCCCTTCATCCCCCGCTGGCAACGGGAATGTGGAAAGGAAAAACCCGGAATGCTTGGAGGGAGCCGCGAGGCTGCCGGGGCTTGTCCCTGAGCTGGTGGGAAATGTCCCCAACCCCAAATTCCCGGGAGAGGGAAAGGGAGGGAAGAGGGAAGGGACATCCCGGGGATTCCAGGGGGATTGGTGTCCCCTGATCCCACTGGGATCCGGATGAGCTTTGGATCACGGCTCCAGTGGGATCTGAGATCCATGATCCAGCTGAATTTTGGATTTTGGCCCCAGTGGGATCTGGGATCTGTCTGAGCTTTGGATCATGGCTCCAGTGGGATCTGGAATCCAGCTGAGCTCTGGATTTTGGCCCCAGAGGGATCTGGGATCCGGCTGAGCTTTGGATTGGCTCCAGTGGGATCTGGGATCCAGCTGAGCTTTGCATCACAGCTCCAGTGGATTCCGGCGGAGCTTTGGATCCTGGCACCAGCAGGATCTGGCAGATCCCAACAATTCGGCAGGAACCAGGCAGGGAAAACCCAACTCCGGCAGCCGAATGGATGGAGGAATCCCAGAATCCCGGAATCCCAGAATCCCTGGCTCCAGCCTCTCCCACTGGGTCCACCCCCGGAATCCAGGTGGGTTTTCCTGGGGGCACCCCCCAAGCCGAGATGAATTTCCCAACCTGAGCCGCTCCTCAGACATTCCCAACCCAGCCCAAATCCATGGAAAGGCTCCTGGCATGGCAGGTCTGGCACACGCAGAGCTTGTGAGGCCATTTTGTGCTGAAATCTGGTGTTTGGGAAGGGAATGGGAATGGGAATGGGAATGGGAATGGGAATGGGAATGGGAATGGGAATGGAAAGGATCTGGGAAGGCAGAGGCTGCTCCAAAAGCACCCCCAGGCCCCTGCACCGATCCCGGAGCCTTTCTCGAGCTCCCAGCGCTCCCACAGGATTCCCAAATCCACCTGCAGCCAGGGCTGGGTTATTTTTAGCACCCAAATGAGCTTTGTGTTAATTTGCGTTAATTGTGGCGGAACAGACGGAGCCGAGCCCCACGCCCGGACAGGAGTGACCCCTGGGACTGTGGGCACTCACCTGTCCTTGGGCTCTGGGCAGGAGTGACCCCTGGGACTGTGGTCACTCACCTGTCCCTGGGCTCTGGGCAGGAGTGACCCCTGGGACTGTGGTCACTCACCTGTCCTTGGGCTCTGGGCAGGAGTGACCCCTGGGACTGTGGTCACTCACCTGTCCCTGGGCTCTGGGCAGGAGTGACCCCTGGGATTGCAGTCACTCACCCGTCCCCGAGTTTCAGACAGGAGTGACCTGCTGGCCCTGGTCACTCACCTGTCCCTGTTCT
>VZTZ01028717.1:0-21433 GCA_013400955.1 Drymodes brunneopygia | reverse complement strand
AAAAAAAAAAAAAATCACAAACCTATCTCATCTCACTGATTTATGTTATTGCTGTGGGAAAAACTTCCTTTTGCCCAGTCACATTTTGTCCCTGGCTATCTTTGAAGTTTCTTCTGAAGGCAAAAAACTTCTTTATAAACCACCCACCAAACAAATAACATCTTACCCAATACAGTTGAATGTTTATGTGGTGAAAATTTTTGTATTTGTGAGCATTCAGAATTTTAATCATAATTTCTTTGACATGCAGAAATAAACAGTGTGTGTGAAGTAGCATTCTTTGGAAAATAGAATCCCAAATAAAAAAAGATAGAAGTCAAGAGAAGGCTCTGTTCCCTGATAAATTAATTACAATGGGAGTCATCAGAATTCAGCAGCACTGATAGGTTTATTTTCATGCCTGTCTTCACTCTGGCAATTCTTCCCAAAAGAAGTAATGATGAAAGTGGTTTGAATGGCTTCCCCCCACCACCAAGGACACATACACACACACAGAGATCCAAAACCAAAACTTCACCCCACAGGGAGTCCTGGTGCTTACATCCAGCTGAATGACATTAATACACCCTTTAACAGAAGCATCTCACTTCTGACACCCTCCTCTGCCCCAGTGCATTGAACTGTAGCCCATCCATGTACCACATTCATGTTGATCCTGCTGAAGCACAAGCTGTATTTGGTATTGTTTCTTATCATCAAGCGAACACAAGTCTGGGATAAGGGCACTGAAGCAGGAATGCCCATGTCCCAAGGATAGCTGGCCACAGGTCTGAGGGGCAAGGCACAAAGGAGAAATACAGCAAAAGGGGTGATATCAGACAGTTAAACAAGTTAACTCACACAAATCTTGGAAGGCCTAAATAGCTGCAGGTTTGATGCTTAACATACTTAATGTCTGTTGCTATCAAAAAAGAATTCTGGGTAATTTTCAAGAGGTTTTTCAGATTGCTTGAAGAAGAATGCTGTCTCTGGTGGTCGCCTCTAGCTGAAGTCAGCTCAGAGACAGGATATTTTGCTTATTACAGCATAATTTCTCTGGTAAGGTTAATCATGCTCTTTCCAATTATTATGGAAAACCCATCAGGCATGTTTGACTGTTATAAACAACACCAGTCTATTACCCTCGACAGCAACAATTTTCCAAGATGCCAGTAAATCACTGTATCCCAGCTGTGTGCCAGCTCTTTTTGGCACTTCCTTGTTGAACTGAATTTCTCATGCAAGAGGTGTTTGTGTGAGGAGACAAGGAAGTGTTCCCAGCTTGAGCTATCAACAAGAGGAAAGACAGCACTGCCATGAGAGCAGATACGCACAGCGACAAAGAACTGCAATGGTCCTTAAAGACAGAGATGAAAAGTTTGAACTTGACTGAACTGAAAAATTAGATTAGAGAGAAAGAAACTCAAAAAGAAAGGACACGTGACCAGTAAAAAAGGCAAGGAACTTCAGACAATTTACATCTTCATTAATGATCTGGATGATGGGGCAGGGTGTACCCCTAGCAAGTGTGCTGATAGCAGAGACTGATGACACTTCCCACAACTGGGAGGAGTGGCTGATACACTAGGGGGTCACATCCTGAGGAACCTTGACAGCCTGACAGGAACCTCATTAAGTTTAGCAAGGAGAAGTGCAAACTCCTGCACCAACATAATACTGGGAGTCACCCAGCTGGAAAGCAGCTTGGCAGAAAAGGACCTAGGAATCCTAGTGGACACTAAGTTGAACATGAGCCAGCAATATGCAATTGCAGCAAAAAAGGCAGATGGTATCCTAGGCTGCATTACAGAATCTGTACAGACACATTAGAAATTGACTGACTTTATCTGCACATAGGTTAGGAATTTAAAAAAAATAAAAAAAATAAAAAAGATAATACGACAAGTAAAGACAGAATTTTAATGCTAGGGACACAGTAATGCTGGGGACACACAGGCTTTCTTTTGGCAGATAAAGCAATCAGAACTGGAAAAACTGGGAGTATTTGGGAGTATGCATATGAATATGACAAAGCAAATCTTCTGAAAGATTTCATATATCAGTAAGGAGAAATTTTGGGAGAAATATTTTATGGCCCTTTTTCCTTGCACAATTTTATTTTAAATGAATGAGATACTTCTGAGCACTGTAGACATTATGTGAAACAAACTTCAGCCCTGTTAATCTTTTGTACCTTTTCCTCTCACCCTGGGTACGCTGGGTACCCTCTAAATACAGCCCGGGTGTACTTAGATTGAAAGTTCCCTTTTACTGATACAGGAGAATTTCCTAAGAGGGACCAACCCTANCTCTATTATTGTTGAGTCATTTTAGCACCATATAGCTGTTGACTATGTGATTCCAAGAATATATTCAGTGTTTTTTCAGACTTTCAATTTGTACAGAACCTTGATGAAAAAGATTAGCTAGAAAGAGATAAGTGCATTTCTTTGTCTCCCAAAGCCACTACTGCTCTCATAATCTGAAAAGAAGCATCATAGAAATATTAAAGAATACTTGTGATCCAAGTCAGCAAAAGGAGTCCCATCCACATATAAAATTTAAAATTATTTGAAGATGGTAAATTATATTCTTCTGAAGACAAGCTTTTTTCTAAGCTTATTTTGAAGCCACAGGCAGAGTCCTGCCCTGCTCACCCCTCCAATCCCCTTCACAGTGGGAATAGGCTGAGCTGTATTGATCTTAATTTCATACATGGACATACAGGGTAGCTGAAATCAGGAGTCATTTTTGAAATTCTTTTCCATGTTAATAAAGTGGAAGACCTAGAAAAAGTCTGTCAGTCTCAATGACTCAAAGCTACTGATAACTCCATGTTTCTGCATTGAAATTTTTCACTCTGCTAGCCCAGGAAGAATGGCTGACATACCCAAAGATGTTTGATGCAAATGGAGTGTTTAACTCAGTTATTCTGTCCAACACATGCAAAGACTTAATTTCCCTCACTTCATGATCTATTTGAGTGCACCACCTAATTTTTATTTCTTTCTATGTGATCTAAATTTGCCATTAAAATATTTTTAGTGTCAGACTGCCAGTTTCAGAGCTTGCTTTCCTTGCTTGGAATGGATTTGAATCTTGATTCCTTCCATTTTTCCCATGAGAAAGCTCATGAAGTGTGTAGCCTGACAGGAGCCGTTGTTGGTGAGAAGTTTTTGAAATACAAGCAGAGACTGTTAGAATGATAATCAGTCTTTGGGTTTTCTTGTTACTTTACTGTTTTCAGGGACCTCATAAGAAGAGCAAAGTGACTGCATTCCTGTTTACCTGATCTGGGAAGATGGTAACAACCAGCAAGTGAAAAGACAATTCTGTTGAGTAAAGGTCTCTTGGTAAAAAAAAGCTGGTTCCCTGCTAGAATAGACATGTTTAACTTCATTAAACAGAGGCTGGAGCTATATGGTGAGCAATTTCTGGCTTTATAAACTTTGAGTGAAAGTTAAGCACAAATACAATTAGAAAATGGCTAAGAAGTTCTTTATCATCTGCTTAATTCTTTCCAGGGTTCCTTTCCAACAATTCCTTAAGCTGGTAGTGATGACCTGGGCATGAGGATTCTGCAATGGTAACAAGAAAAGAAAACTCAGTCTTTAAGTCATGGTGACCCACAGCAGTATTTTGTGCCAACAGCTGGGTATTTCCTACATTACTTGAACACAACAAAAAGCTATCTTTCTGTCTTTCAAGAAGTCTGGGGAGAGATCGGCATAAAGATATTCTGGTATATGCAAACATTATCCTAAGCATGGCTAAAACTTAGCCTAAGTGGGTGGTGATCAGGTTTTAGTTTAGGGCTGGTTTGCTCCCACTTTCCCCCCTTCACCCTTTTTTTTTTTTAACTGCTGACTTGGCTGCTTTCTAGCTCTGGTTTAGTCTGCTAGCATTCCTATGCTAAGGAAGTAGGAGCTCTTTAGGAATTGCATGCAGGCACAGCTGCATGCCCTACAAGTTCAAGCCACGTTTATGGTCCGTTCTCAGTTCTGATCTTTCACACTGTATTCCACTGAGAGGAAGAGGGTAACAGGCACTGAAGATTATCACTATAGCTGCATCTCAGGAAAGCATGAGGAAAATGTGTGCTCATCTCATTCATTTATTAATGTGTGCCCTTTTGGGATAGCTGTCCCACAAATCCAGCCTCACTTCTAAATCTGTTTGTGGGCACCGGTTGCATTCTCTAGATTTGGCAGGAGGCACAGCTTGAAAAACAGAAGAGGTAGAGAAGTGGCTCAGTTCTGCAATCAAAGACAGGGCTGCTGGAGCAGCCGGTCGGGTATTTCTTTACATGGGGCTCTGTTCTGTTTTATTTGCTGATTGAGCAATGCTGTTTTCTACAAATTACTTTTGTTCCAGATCAAGGAAAAAGGAGTCAAAGAATCAACAGCAGCTCCAATTCAGTTCTGTTTCACTCCCATTCTGTAAAAAAAAAGTTATCAAGTATACTTCTACTCAGAATGCTCTGCAAAAAACTATACTCTGTGCAGCGGTAGCTGAGCCTCCAGCTGAAACATCACAATGGCAGGAAGAACTGATCTTCCCCTAAACTCTTGTCTTTTCCCACACTAATTTTTATTCCACCAAAAAAAAACCATTTAGAGGAGAAGGAACATAATTATATCCTTGCAAAAGGAAGATGAGACAAAGAATTAGCGTCCTAAAGTCAAACAATTTTAGCATGCAACCAGAAACTCAATGAAACACTGTCCCAGGATGCTGGTCTAAAGAAAAGCTCAAGATGTTGAAATGGCCCTTGTAAAAATGCTGCCAAAATTTGGATTTGATAATAAGCTATGAGTGCAGACAAAATAAGGAAGGAATGACAGGGCATGGAGCATTCCACCACCACTGTATCTCATCCTGGTACCAAGCTACAAATGGGATGAAGTCACAGATTTGTGCATCTATCAGGGGAAAAACCATTTCCTGTGGGTAAAATTCGTGTCTCTCTGGAAATACTACATCTGATGCACATGTTGTTCAGAGGCACTGTGAATTCTCTTCTGGAACCTCACAGTTAAAAACAGTTTCCTCAGAGAAACCAAGATAAATCTTTGCTTCTCATGCACATTTCAGATTCTGCCCAAAATGAATGAGGGAATAAGGACAATTAGAAGAAGAAAAAAGCTTCAATTAGCATACAAATATCTTGGTAATCAGGCAATAATAGCAAAGGAAATGTAGAAAAAATACATGACAGTTTAATGGGGAATTCTTAAAATATTATATTTTGCAAGATTTATTGAAGTGCGTATGTGACATTTTAATGAGGTTGTCCCAACATTCAGTATTTTTAAAGTTTGCTTGAGTATAGTAGGAATTCTTTATATTAATGGATTATGACCAGGGTTTCGCATTTTGTTCATGGAACAAGTGACAGTTTCTGCACATGCTCACTAAAATGAACACTAACATTTAATACTTTTCTTAGAATTTCTTCTATTTATTTAAATCTATGCAATGTTGTTTTCATTTGCAAATATAAAGGAATGAGATAATGACACAAAGAGGAAGGTCTGTCCTTTGAAATGTGAGCTTAACCATAGGGGCTAAAATGTCTAAAATAACTTCTTTCTGCTAAGAGTAGCTCAGTACATGCTATTATGAATCAAGTACCTTATGAAATTACTCTGTAGACACCAATTACTTACACAGTACATAATGCATTTTTCTGCTAGGTAAAATTAGGTCTCAGCAATGAAACCACCATGCCCACAATTTGCACAAGGAAAATGGAAAGAGGATACATAAATTAGCGGAACAAATGAAAGCCTTATGCTCTGATTTCAGCCAAAACTTAAATCTTAGCAGAAGTTTAGCAGTCTCAGAACTGAAATCACCATACCTAACAATTTGTGCAAGAGAAAAAGAAAAGAGCATACATAAATTGGTGGAACAAACGAAAGCCCTTTCTGCTACACTCTAAATTCAACCAGCTCTTAAACCCTCGTGGAAATGAGTTTGGTGATTTCAGCTGAATTTCACAGTTAGCATCAGAAAACTAGTTTCAATTATTAGCTACAAATTCATTTGATTAAAAGTCCCTAATCTGGAGATGCCCAGGACTCTGCTAGCTTGTAAATTAAGTTAACATTTTCCTTCACCTCAAGACAGGAAGATTGCTCAGAGCTAGGATTCAATGCACCACGTGTTTTACAAAGATAAACAAGTGCCTTATGTTACTTTAATACTTTAACCTTCATGAGCCACGAAGTAGTCCTCTCAAAATATTTAAATATTGTTCTCTGATTGCTAATAGGCATCCACCACACTTCAGGGGAGTCTGGAAAACAGGAACAACTCTTTTTATCAGAGGTCTCTGTCAATGTACCAGACAGAACCTGGGCGTACAGCACCCCTCTCTCCCCCCATCATATGAGCACACAAAGAAGGGGGAGGATGTGAGAGAAGTGAAGCACTGCCACCTTTATATAAATCTAGTGACTCTTCTCCCCCAACCTCATATTCAATTGAGCCAGAGGATATGTTTAAATGCAGTTGATAAGACAAACAGATATAAGAATCACAGAAGTATGGAATACAGGAATCTTCCATCAGCACCTTCTACCCCACGTTTTTGGTTTTGTTTTAAAGCAGAAAATTTTCTTTTTACATACAATTTGCAGTATTTGAAATTATGTACCTATACTTTACGGCAAAATGCTAGTAAAGCCCATTTTTTTTATTCTTTCAGTTAGACACAAGAAAAAGCTGACATATGGAGGAGAACTGTGAACAGAGAAAAGATGCACCTTTGGTCATTATGCCCTAGAATAACTTAAGAAGTGTCACTCAGGATTGGTACTGGATGCTCTGTAATGCAGTGGGGGAATTAGATCTGTTATCATTTTTCCTACTCTAATTAAAAAAAAAATAGAAGGAGTAAAACAAGCCATGAGAAATTAACACAGAATAAAAGCATTTGGAAAAATCCAGAAACCATTTGCAGTGGCAGCCCCTTGGTTATTAATGCTTCAAGTGCCCATGAATACTTTTGGCCCTTGCCCTTGTCTGGTACAACTGACTGATGGAATACTCAGAACACTGAAAACAACTACAGAAAATGCAATATTTTCAATCTACTTCCCTGGCAACTTGCAAATCTTTGTGAAATCATACATCCACAGGATTGTACCACTTGTAGAACAATGCCAAAGATTTTGAGGAGCATTAACCTGCATAAACTTGGCCTATCAATAAAGTTAAACTGCAGCTGCTTTTAGAGCAGAGGCATTCACAATAGTTTTCTATTCATTTCAATACTCTGTATTACACTACTATTCTGACTTTTTTCTCTCTGTGTGTGTTATTCATCTGGACAAGATCTCTTTTCACCGGGAATAACAGAAAGTATGGGATTTATTGCTATAATGAAGTTCTTTCAAATCTCTGTTTTCTCTCTCTAAAGGACAGGAGGATAGGCGTTCATCTCATCAGGCAGCTTATTAGGATTAGCACTGAGTAAGACACCACAGAATGTCAAGCCTATCAGTTACTAAACATGCATCATACAAACTTTGTCTTTGCGAGAACCTCTGCTCTGCATTTGTCATCCACCTGAATAATTAACAAGTACATGCTGCCTGCCAGCAGCTTAGGGAATTAATTTTCCCAGATTAAATGCAGATCACGTCTGCAAAAAACTCAGACCACACACATGCTGCAGTACTACCTTTCAAACATTAAAAGCAAGGAAACAAGTTTTAGTATGGTCTCTGCTGAGTCTGACCTAAAACTTATTTATTATAGGTATGACTTCATAATCATTATGAAGTGGTCAGAGAGGTTTTAACACCCAGCTCATGCAACAAGGCAACAAGGAACTCTCTTTAGCTGGCATGAGAAGCTATTTAAATAAATCTCCACTCTAGAGTTGCTTTACTGTTTAATGCTATTCTATTCCCAAAATACTGAGAGAGTCATAGGGAAAATCTAATGTCTGTAAACACTGAGGATTTTTTGAACTTGAAGTATTTACTCTAGGCTCTTTAAAAATAGATTTAGAGATGACAACTGCAGCATGCAATAGCATGTATATTGATGCCAGGGACTAAAAACAAACGAGGTATCTCATTACCTTGTATTTTCTGTGATCTAAGACAACACTTTCCCCAAAATCAAAGGCCTTATAAAGATTGATTTCTATTTGAAATGATAACTATGACTGATTATTGAAATAGACTATGAAAAACACCCTTTTGTGCTATGCTTAATGAAAATTGTTATTTTATATGGTATAGGAATACTTATAACGATCTTAGGAAACTGCGTTCTCTAAGTATCTGAGCGGACAAAGGATTGAGACCTACAGCTTCCAAAACACCCTTTCTGGATGGCCATTCCTCAATGCACAGACAGGCAAGCAGCAATATGATTGGTATGAATGGGACCATTCACCATGAGCCTCTACCAGTTCAGTACATAGTAAGTATAACAATCCCAAAGAAGTTGAAGTACACAAAAAAACCTGCAATCATCACTCCCAAACAAAAAGGACAGGAAATAAACCAATTACACAGACAAACGAAATGCACTAATTTTCTTAGGATGTGTAGGAGTGTAACAGGAGAGCCTAAACAAAGGGGGAAAAACCCCATCAGTAGCAAAAGTGTGCCATACCTAACTCTACCTCACTAAAGGAGTCAGACTCTACACCCTGTCACACTCTGCAAGCTTTCTACATACAGAACTCATAACAAAGGTAACACGAGTTATGGGTACATAAAATATGCAGGGCTAGGAACTCCATCTTAAAGAGAAGCTTCACTTCAGTAGGGCAAACAGTGTGCTCCTGCTTTGGCTCTTCTGTCCCATGTAGCATTTTCCAGGACACTGACAGTTCAAGACCTCTTGGGTGCCTTAGTCTGGTCTTTAATTTGCCTTTCCTATTAGCTAAGCTCCTGAAGAATCATCACCCTAACGTAGATACTAGTGCAGCTTCCTTTTGGTTAAGTACACTGCAATATTTTTACTACCTTCTTAAAAACTGGAATTGGAGGAAAAATAATTGCACAATTATATTCGTAATACATACAGCAGTAATAGATGACCATGTAACATGTTATTCCAATAAATACTAAATGCAGTGATTAAAGATGGCTCTTCTTTTTGCTTTTAGTCTGAGCTTTGTACTGCTGGCAGTTCATGGGAATTAATGCACAAGTCCAATCTCAAAGTTATGAATTCAAAGAAGTCTATGTGCACATATATCTATATATTCCATCAAAAACAAAAGAACAAATAAAATAGTTAAAATGGATGACAATTTAAAAAAAATAAGAAAACAAAACAACAAAGCAACACCTGAATGCTACCATGTTGATTTTCTCCAATTTTAAGAAGTATGATGTGTTAAAATAAACTAATGTCTACTTGTTATATAAAATACTGCTTCATTTTGAATCTACTTCTCCAAAAAATCTTTCTGTTCTCCTAAATTTACTATCAACAAATAAAGTGATTGCTACTTCTGACCTACATTAAAAACCACTAACTTAATGCGAACGAATTACCAGTTAATCATCAGAGTAAACAAAAATCTATCAAAAAAATGTATTGAAGTGCAGTACTTATTACATTGCTAAATATTACTGCAATCATCTACACAAAAATCATCTTTTTGTTCTTTACTCATTAATAATCACACTCTCAGATGTAAATATTTTGCATAAAATTAACATAATACATCCATATTTCTTTTCACTTTTGATAAAAGTAACGATTTTTTGGTTTCTAATATTACAGCACATACTTTATCCAGGGGAATGACTGAATACAAAGACACAGTGCTGGGGTTTTTTCTAATTCATGCTCTCCATGTTTAATATTTTGCTTCCGTTATTGAAATTTAAATTGAAAAGACTTGGTATTGTCCACAGCAGAGACCTAGTTCTAACCACAGTATGCCTATCACTAGCAAACTAAAATTGAGGCCCTGCCCTTGGCCCTGGGGCTTAATCTCTGGGTAATGCTGGAAATGTTGTTCCATGCATGGATTAGCAAATTAAAAGAAGTTACAAACCTCTGCTGTGACTTGTCTAACTCCTGCAGTCCCTAGATCATCATCCACAGTTACAGAGCTAGGTTCAGCTGTTTTGAAAAGACATGGTAGGAAAAAGCAAATTGACAGAAAGATTTCTATTAACTACAAGTGGGAACCACCCATGCCAAAACCCAAGGCCACAGTGGTAAATAAGCACAAACATTTCCTTTAAAATTAATATATAATTTTGAAAACTATCAGAGTTCCTTTTGTCAAATGTAACTGGTTTTATTTCATCAAAAGAACGCTATGATTATCTACCAAGCTATATATATGCCATCATTTAGAAATTTAGCTAATAAAGATTGCTACAAAACAAATTCATCCATTTTTTCCCTGTAAGTTTGAAAAGTTGATATTCACTTCAAGCTGTCTGTAATTTTGTTTACATCACAATGTTTGAGCAGAACATTCAAATGGGCTAGCATCTTATATTGCACAATACATAAACTTTGTGGATGCTTTTATTAGAACTATCATATTTACTGATACCAAAATAGATTCGGGTATAATAACTATTATTATTATTTGCTTATTACATGGAAAACTTCTCTTCAAACAGTAACATTTACTCCATTTAGAACTTTTTTTTTGTTAACTATTCTCAAGAGAAAAAAGGTCCTTCAGCAACTTTCTAAACAATGTTCTCTTCAAGGAAGCATGCATTACTATCTTNTTTTTTTTTGTTAACTATTCTCAAGGGAAAAAAGGCCCTCCAGCAACTTTCTAAACAATGTTCTCTTCAAAGAAGCATGCATTACTATCTTAACAAATAGAGAAAAGTCAAAAAAGTGAATATTCGTATGTTCTCAATGAATATTTGAGGAAGTGAGGATATTTAGGCAGTTTAATGTTATGCATCTGATTAACTTATTAGGGAGGATGCATACAGAAGATTCAACATTATATATCTTGCAATACTAACTATAAACCCTTTATATTTGTATATAAACAAATTTAACATTTCCAGCAGAAAGTTGTCCAGCATCTTAATATTAGTTAATTCACTGTCCAACTTTTCTGAGAAGGAGTTGCTGTATTTTAAGCAGAAATAAATACTTGCTTGAAATTTATGAGAATCATGACACATGCATCTGTCTCTGTTCTAAAGTAACTTCACCCAAGCACCAGCTACACTAGTACTCAGATCAAGTTTGAGGAACTCAAACGAAGCTGAAACACCAAAAACAGCAGGAAGCAAAGTGGATTTCAGCATAACTGGTGAAATGCCCCAGTCACTCTGCTCCCATGACTTTCCTGGGATGAAACACCATCTCTGACTGGTGCTGTTATGTCCAGCAAATGTGAGTGTGACTGAAGGTATCTGTAGCCTGATGGAAACATGCTCTTTCTCACTAGTGGCATGGCCCCATGCCCATGTATAAAAGGTAACAACTGCTTTTTGTTTGGCAGGGACAGTGGTAATGGGGATCAGTAATGCCACAGGCTGGCTGCTCAGATGACTCTAAGGACAGATTGAAGACTCCTCCACCTTCTGAGCAAAAAGAACCAGGGAACACCTGACGAAGTTGCATTTACCCTGCCACGTGAGCTCCATTAGCTAATCAAGACTAAGTTCTAGATGGATACATCAGCCATAATGTATAGGAGCTGTAAGAAGGGTTGGAAAAGAGTACATGCTTGTCCGTTTCCCCCAACAATTAAATTTTGCGCACTGATTTTATGCAGTGATTACAATTAAGAGTCTTTCACTGCCTCTGACAATAATCTAGCATATATTACTCTCCTCTTCTAGTGCAAGGATCAGTAAAACAACTGGATATTGGTGGCAAAATTACAGGCAGGAAAAATTAACCCAGGATTATAACTCAAAGTCTGGAGAGGCTAACTAAAGTAAAACATTTTCTGGTGGTTTTGTTTGGGTTTTTTTGCACAGACTTTCCAGTTATAAATAAAAGAACATGCAGCATTTCTCTGAAGTGCCTTGTAAGCAATGATAGTGAGAGCAAAACATAGCTAAACAGTTCTGGAAGTGCATTTACAAGCCAGACTTAACCTAATGAGTGTCAATCGTTTCTACATTCTGTTACTCAATTATGCTTCCTGTCTGACCCACACAAACCACTTGAGGTGCAGAAGGTAATTCAGCACCCAAGTTCACTCCAGCCAATGCTCTTTTCTGCAGAGCTCCAGCAAGGGTCCCAATCTGAAAGCACTAAGATGCTGACTCTGCAATACTGTTGTCTTTCTCCCAGGAAGNGTTTAGCACTTAATGCTATATTCACATGCAGTGTATTTTCTGTTCGCTAATGCTAGACGTTTTAATACACAGTTTAAAATATTAGGATGTGTAAATTATCTTGTGTTAAATATGCCAAGTACTTCAGAAGTGTTAATTAATGTATTATTAAAGCAGTTTTTAGGAGAGTGAGAAGATATTTTAAGAACTATGAGTTTTGACTAGAGTAAATGCACATATATTTGCAACTAGTTTAACAATTTAATGAAAAGGATCTTGTACTAGATACTATAAAAGGGCTTTTTTAGGGTGGGGTTTTATGTTTTCTGGTTTTATTTGGTTTTCCTTAAATAAACATACCAAATAATTTGCTAGGTTAAAAAGACTTTCACTGTAACACTCAGCCTTGAATTAATCAGATAAAGATGAAAGTGAAGAATTTTGCCACCAGTGTTTCTTACTTAACTCACTCAGTTATGCCTTTCAGCTCGGTATATTTTATATGAAGGATATCTTGTTAAAACAACTGTTGAAGGCAAGTCATGTCATATCAGCCACACACCATACCCTATGGAAGTTCAAATATTCCAAAATCTATGTTAATATAATCTTGCCACACAATTCTACTACAGAAGTACAGCAAGTTTTCAGTGACATGCAAGACTTCATATAAGTACCACATTATCTGTATGTCTTCCAGAAATGAGGTAAAGCCATTGCAAGGATTATACTGAATCAATTTAGGAAGGTACAAATTGTTAACAAGAACTATAATATAGCCTTGTAGGTGATTCTAATCACTGTTTATCTACTAACAAGTAGGCTGCACTTCTCAATGCAGTTTCCAGTACTGTAGGGCTGCTGTAGCAGAGCAAAATCCTCTGGGCCTGGAGACAAATACAACTTCTCAACAAGGGTTTGCAGCTTTCTAATACAAGATTTACTATGCATTAGGCCATGTGCTTCCACCACTCTTTTTAAAAATGGTTTTAAAAAAATACATGGCTTCTTGCCTATCTCTTCTTTTGAGTATATTTTGCCCTGGTCACAAAGGCTAAATACAATTGCTAGGACATCCAGAATCTCTATTGGAATACTTCCTTCTGAGGCAGAGTAATACCTGTTGTAGGGTTTTGAACCTCAGAAAAAGCTTTCACTGAAAAAGTAAACAAAACAGGGGACTACAGGGGATACAACAGAGCTATTGAAGTACATTAGTTGTCTGCTACTCCCAGAACACACTGGGAGTTCCCAGGTTACAGAGACCAGAAAAGTGAAGACAGAAACAATCATGAGGACACTTAAGAATTTTAGTAAGCTAGTCAATTAGGAGCCCTTGCCAAGAAAGTCTAATTTTATTATTTGGGCTAGACCCAAAATCCTTTTTTTTTTTAATTAGGAAAAAACCTACATTAAAAAAATTCGAACCAAAAAACAAAACAAAACTTAGCAAAGTCAATTCTCCTGTTTAACCAGGCCACTCAGCAGGTTGACATTCAGCTTTTATACTGTATTTTTCAAAATATTTTCTCTTTACTGACAGAAGCAGTTATAAAAAATTCGTCTCAGCATCCAGCTGATGATTGACAGTAGGGCCAGAGAGACTGCAGTAGGCTTAAGCAAGGAAAAAGAGCCCTAGCTGTGCCACAGTGATGAAGTAGAATGAGGTTTTCACACAATAAAATCACAGAACCACAGAATATGCTGAGTTGGAAGGGACCCACAATGATCACTGAGTCCTGCACAGGAACATCCCCAAACGTCAGACCATGTGCCCAAGAGTGCTGTCCAAACACTTCTTGAACTTTTTAAGGCTTGATGCTGTGACCACTTCTCTAGGGAGCCTGTTCCACTGCCCAGCTCTGGGTGAAGAAGCTTTGTCTAATATCCAACTTAAACTTCCCCTGACACAGCTTCATCCCCTTGGGTCTTGTCACTAGTCATCACGGAGAAGAGATCAGTGCCTGGCCCTCCTCTTCCCCTCCTGAGGAAGCTGTAACTGCAGTGAGGTCTCCCCCTAAGTCTCCTTCAGGCTTAGGAGACCAAGTGACCTCAGCCACTCCTCATACAGCTTCCCCTCAAGGCCCTTCACCATCTTCATTGCCCTCCTTTGGACACTCTCCAGTAGCTTAAGTCTTTCTTGTATTGTGGCACCCAAAACTGCCCCCAGAACTTGATGTGAGGCAACCCCACTGCAGAGCAGAGCAGGACAATCCGCTCCCTTGCCCAGCCTTCACCTTGAACGGTCCTTTGGCTAAAGGTCCTTTCACTGATTACCCTGCAGGGTTCTGAGCCCATCTGCTTCTCCACTACAATGGAGGTTCGAGACTCCTGAGAGTCCTGAAACTATAGCAGCTCTGAAAATAATTGGTTTCTCTCACTCATTCACTGAAGTATTATGTAACCTGTTCACTTCCTGTAGCTCCTTCACCTGGTGACAAAGCTCCTCCCCCACAGCACACCTTCTGCAAAAGAAGTGTTTGTCAGCCCCAACCTCCTGAGGAGGCATCAGACACTCCTAGCAACCTGTGACCTGGAGAGTTACATCTACCATCAGCAGGTCTGGCTGGCTGGAGGCCTCTGACATAATATGGGAAGATAAAAGCACGGTCAGGACATGTTTCTGAGACAAAAGAATGAAAGAAAACTAATGATACAATAATAGGCAGAATACTAAAATGAAAGTCTAGAAAGACAACATAAATAAAAAACAGAAAAAGATTTCATCAGCCTTTCCTAAAAGGTTTGAATGAAAAAGAAGCAAACCCACTGTCTAGATCTATATATTTTCCAGTATACCACAGCATATATCTAGGACCCGAATTTTGAAGTCACAAAAAGCTGATTTCCCTGCCTTTGTGTTTCTGATATTCCAAATTTTAAACCAAACAAATATTTTGGGTTTAGATCACTAACTGATTTTAGCCACTAACCAGACAATGAAGTTTTACCAAAATCCTGGTATGTTGGATCAAAAACCAGCCACAACCATTCATTAGTAAACATAAAGCTTAGTCTTTAAAACTGACTAGTAACAACAAGTGATAGTCTTGGGTCAGATTTGAATGTTTTTGCCATCAAAACACCTACATTTTTCCAGTCCAGGGAAGAAAACCCCGTAGTAAAAAATCTCAAAAACTCAGAGAAGCCAGAAAACAGTGTTTCACTTGCTGTTATGGAAAGGGCACTGAAGTGTTTTAGCCAAGTGCTCCTCTGCTGTGTCCCAATTGACTCTGCAACTGAGAATGCAATTAGCTGCTTGCATTGAGCAGTTAAATCTCTCCATAAGCGATTTCTAGATGGATATGGAACTCAGAGGCCTTGTTTTGTTTTGCAGAAATGTTACAACTGCAGTCAGCACATCTTCAGTGTATCTGACCAATCTGTAAAATCTTAACAGCAAGCTGGCACACAAAATACTTTTCATCTGATCCATAACACTGTAGCAGCCATGGAAGACTCCTTTCCACTCGTCTAGGTATTGTGTTTGGGTTTCGCTACATCCACAAGCTTTTAAGGCTCCTCTAGTCTGAGAAAACTGTATTATTGTCTTTTGTGATTTTGCTGGCACAATGATTAGGCATGGACCTTCCTGGTTCCCCCTCCACAACGGACTATTCTATTCCTGTAAGACAATGCCAGCCTTGTTCCCCAGCTGTCAGGAGCAGAAGCAAAGAGCATGAACCCCTGTAGTTTTGACCTCATCCTTTCCAGTACACACAGAAGTTGAAGCAAAAGATGTACAGATTTTTCCATGTGTTCCTTTATTTTCCCAGCACACAAGGCTGTGGACAATACAGTTCTCAAGTTTCCCTGTAACCCATGAGAATTGCTTGAGCTTCAAGCAGTACCCTTTGAGGACTGCAGGATGGTCCACACCTACATCTGTCCCCAATCCACCACAACAGTCAGCCACTGCCTGTGCTATTCTTTCCAGCCACATTTCTTCTGCTTCAGCTGACTTGCAGCTAACCAGGGACCCTGCCCCTGTGCCTTGCACAAGTTTCATTTGTCTCAGTAAGCATGTTACCCGTTCAACCCTCTGAAGTCCAAGCCAATGTCCCTGGCTATACAGTTTTAAAGAACTGGAGGTAAAAGATACCCTTTTTTCTACTCTTATGAGCTCTCTTCCTATAGCCATGCTCTCAATCAAATCGGAATGAATTCGCTTTTCTGTCATACGTGTTTGTGTCCCTGAATAAATATACATGTGCACACCAGTGTGACAACCAAATTCACACGTCTGCAGACAGAATTAGCTACGCAGTGCAAGCTACAGAATCAAATGGGGATCCACCCACATATCCAGACGGTACTCATCCTAAATACCTAGTTATTTACACTGAATTTCTAAATTGCAAACAGTGAACTGCCTTCCACCACAAATATTCTTTGATGAACATTCTACAGATACTTTATATAGCCTTATTTTAACTGTATTATGACAAATAGCTATGGAAAGAACTGGCAGAGTAGGTAAAATGCTACTATTCCAACTAGATAGGATTTTATACACCCAGGAATTTGTGCCTATGCAAGGCACAAGGCAAATAAGAGGCCAGCCTTATGGCAACTAACATAGTAGCTGCTATTCCCTTTAACTGTCTAATAAAGACCTATTCATCTCAAGGAAGGTAGATCTTATTGAATTAGTATTAAATCCAATCTTCCTCTGACAGTTTGAAAAAAGAATTTCTGGAAAAGTCAGCCAATTATTCTGGTAGGAACTAAAAAGTATAAGTGTGACAGCACTTTTCATTTTCAAGAAATATTACTGAGAGAGAAAGCAGATTGTTGGGTTTTAAGGACATAGAAGACTTTAAATGACAAGAAAAAAAAGAAAAAAAGAAGATTATTCAAGGTATTAAGCCTTTTTTCTTAACAGTTGTTGAAAGATGGTGGGTATGTGGTGAAAGGGGTTAAAAAAAAGGCTCAGAAAAAAACCACACACTGCACACTTACAAAAATTGATATCACACAGCACAACATGTTTTGAGAAAATTGTGTCATACATATACAAATCAAGGGGGTATTTTTCATTCTCTGGAACGAGGATAAAAAACCAGCATGATTTTCACATTCTAAATCTGCTTTCAGATACTCCACTGAAAAAACACTTGCCAAAAAATCTGCAAGCAACAGCTTGATAGTTCATACTGCTGCAATATTTTTTTTCACCAGTGTGGTGAAAAATTACAGCTCTGACCTAAATTTTCATATGTTTATAGAGAGGGTTTTTCACTACCATATAACAAATATTGCAACACCAGTATTTATGTTTTAACTAGTATTTTTTGAGTCCCTTGCATCTGAGACCATAATCAAATTATGATGGACAGTTTCCCAATTACCTTCCTGCTTCATTGTATTTGCCTGTTTTCACCTGGCAAAGACTGTTTGCAGTGTCATCTGGAGTGCGTACTGTGGTCTCCTGAACGCAAGCCTCAAGCCAGGGGAAATATTGTTGGAAGTGATGGGTACATTAAAACCACTACCAGGCACTGATCTACCCACCCAAGCACCCCCTAAAGCTCTGCAGAGGGGTGTCCCTGCCACAACAAAGAATTGTAGCCATCTTTCTAGGGCTGGAGGTTAAGAAACAGTGAGTACAAGCAGTGGCAGAGGAATTGGTGGTGGAAGTGGTAGAGGATTGCAATGGATATTTAGTAATAAAGGTTGGTGGTGAGAGGAATTTCAGTAGCAAAATATAAGCATGAGGGGGGGAAGGAAATAGTTAATTCTAGTTTATAGTTACTACTGCATTTAGCCTAAAATAAAATAACTTTCTGTTCTTAATGTCATCTTGCTACCTTCATGCAATATGCAACACCTGTATCAACTCAAACTATATTTTTCATTCTAATGCAGATGTAAAATTTTGCTTAAACATAGCAATAAAGGGCTGGTATTTGCATACATTGGATTTGGTCATCCAAACTGAATTTAGGTGTTTGTCAGTCAAAAACACCTACACATAAGGGTCATCAGAGCAAGTCAAAAGACAGAGTCATAAATATTGTATTGTGGGTACAAACAGGAGACATGATAACCATCAGTAAGCACTTATTAACTTCAAGATTTACAAACTAGTCTTAGATAAGAACATGGGAAAAGTTAAAACAACATTAATCTAGAAGTAGCTACATACCAAAATTAATTTTAATGTATTTCACCATATCACCAATATCTTATCAAATATGTATCTGTAAAAAGGTAAGTCTTACCTTTACAGCAAGTACACTTGGAACATGTAGAGCATCAACTCTTAGAGCAGAGGAGCCCTTGGAAAGCCCTACTTTCCCTCTGCAGAGCCTGACATTGAACAGCATTTTCTGCTACACTCCAGCTTATTGCAAACATCCTAACAGCACATGGATAGTGTCCATTGGCATCCAGGAGCGAGACCATGCACATCAGGACTGCAGTGTTCTCCAGCAGCAAGTGAGAGAAAACAACAAAACTCCCACTTGCAATCACAAACATACTGCTGCTGTGCCACCAAGTCCCTGCACAGATATTTGAAGGATCTGTATGGCCAGAGCTAGGGTTTTGAAAAGCACTCATCTCAGGAGGCTCTACAAGCCTGGAAGCTCAGAGAAGGTTGCCACCTCCTTAAACTGTTCCTGAAATAAATTCCTTTTATTATTCCAATAAAAGACAATGCATTGAAGAGTCAGCCAATTCCCAGATAAAAATTACCTAAACATCTGTACAACATGATATTTGATCCCCTTCCTGTGAGTTCTTAAAAGATTCTAAGAGCAGAGTCTTCCTCAAATTAAGGCAGACAATCTATGCCTTGGTTTCAACGTAAAATAGATTGTATCTGGTGTAAACTAGGGGGAAGGATGAATAGTTCATTGCTTGGACTAGTTTTATTCTTGTGAAATAGGCATTGCTGCAGGAATGCATCAAAATATCTAAGCAAGAGAAACTGAAAAATTTGGAGTATAGAAAATTCAGAAAAGTTAATGTAATTTTCTACATTTTGGAATGTATTTCATTCCATTAGTGACAATACCAATAATTAGATTTCAGTTTAACCTTCAAAATACAACCTAGACCTGGAGCAGTTGATTAGCTCTTCTTTTGACATCACACACAAAAAAATATTTATAACTTTCAAGTGCACTTAGGGAGGACGTGAGGTAAAAATAAGTCACCATCAACAACAGAAAAATCCCTATCTAATGAAGTTGCCTTAACCTGTTTAGTAAACTTAAGAGCTTTTGCCTATTACACAGTACCACGATCCCATAAGATACAAATGTACCAGCTGTGAACTTCACAGCCATTCAGTAGTACTCCTTTATGGATGATTATCTGATTCCATGGCTTTTCCAGCAATTTCAATACCACAGTCACCCACTGATGCTGCTGCATGGTCTGGATACATGCCTGATGCTCCCCAGAGTGATATGAATCAAAACTGTCTCAGTCACGCTGGGTCCAGCATGTAACACAACCATCACCAGTAATCAAGCAGCAATGCAGCAGCTCTAAAAGCTGCCGCCCTTGGAAGCAAGAAGGACTCCTGCTATGATAACCATAAAATGGTCCCTTATGCATGAGATCTAGGTGTTCCCCCCAAAGCACACAGCAAGGCAATGTGCCTGACTAGATTCTGATTGCCAGGCTTTTCATTGCAATATCGCTTGAGAGATTTTGAGAGGGTGAAAAAGATCGGAATACTTTTGGAAAGTTTTTGTTTACATCGTTTGATTTCAAGGCAAAGGAGATCAACCATGTGTGATTTAGCACTGTCACAATCAGGCAAATCACACCATCAGCAGGATTTTATGGAGACCAAAACTGAAACAAGTAAAATATGTCAAATATGTCAAGCAACTCAGAAGATTAGGTTTCTCACCCTTAATGCAAGTCTACAACAAGAATATCTGAAATGACAAAAATTTAATTATATTATGAAAAAAAGGATTGATTTTTAAATGCAATACAGCTCTTGAGTCTCTTTATCCCAATGATTATTCACTACAGAGTCGAGGAGCAACTAATGTCCCTTCAAATTCTACAACAGGAGTCTTATTTTGTTGAGCTCTGAAATTAAGAATAGTGAATTACTAAAATCAGATGAGGTCAGCATTAGGAGCATTTTGCCAATAGAGCAATCTTGGTACACCACTGTGGCAAAGCACTAAGCATGTAATCAGCTATATCAGCAAAGATCAGCTTTAGACTCATACAGGAAAGTCATCACTTATTAGCAAAACAAGCAATATCAGTAAAAGAACAATTTTGCAAGTAAAATAGTATATTCTGTAGAGGTTTCTGCTAATGGAACTTTGTCCAAGTGGGATACTACATCACTTAGATAGCTCCAATTGATCAAGCTATACCAAAATATACTATAGACTTGGCTTGTATTCTACTCTTAATCTTAGCTCAGTATTTCCCTCTGTACCTACTGAATAACAAAACCCATTCAACCTGCCAAGTTAGCAAAATATGAATGCTCTTTTTCTAGCATCTAGCTCAGAAAGTAGAGTACAGCAGCATTCTTGTGCAAAGAAAATACTGCTAGACCAAGCAATGCGTGCTTCACCAAAGCAGGTTACAGACACTACATTGATCAGTACTGGTCACTGATTGCACAGGTGAAAGGCTGCCTAGTGTACAGCCCAGTGCAGAGACTGTCTGCAGCCCTGCAATGCTTCCAGACAGCCCCAGGACTACCAGGCTGCCAAACTCACTGCACCCTGGATACACAAAGTCTTCTACAGCTTGAAAATCTTTGCACTCTCTCCCTGTGCCTGGACCATCTGTACATTCCTCACCAAGAACTGCCAGCAGAGAGCACTCCCAGAAATGGCAGATTTTCTCCAGAGGAAAGGGACCTGCACAACAGCCCCTCTCTTCCAGCCACGTGAAGCAGGATGTACAGTGTCTTACATGAAGGGATATGCAGAAGGGGACAGTGCATTGCCTCTCCTAACAGTGCAATGACCTTAGAGGTAGCAAAGGTAATAACCATAATTAATGAAGTCTAGTGCAGTCACAAGGCTTGCAGGACTACTGTCCCAGGCAGTAAATGAGCCACTGGAATTTAGCAAGAGGGTAGCAAACTGTACAGGACACTTCTAGACAAGGAGATAATTGATCAATGTATTGAAATTCAGCAGCCCAAGACCTGCACAAAGACGTGTACATATCCTGGCTGTGAGTCAGCTGCGGAG
>VZTZ01028713.1:0-15554 GCA_013400955.1 Drymodes brunneopygia | reverse complement strand
CTCGGGCCGCAGGCCCCGGGGATGTGGCCGTAGGTGCCGCCGAGGTGTGGAAGGCACTCTCGGGGCGGGACTTGGCCGGGCCCGGGCCGTGAGCGCTGCCTTCTGCTGCGGCCATGGGAGCTCACCCTCCGTTTCAGCTTCCTTCTGCCCGTGGGAAGGATCCGGGAAACAGCGTTTAGTGATGCAAAAATAAAGCTGCTGTTGTCATGCCCGTGTTAAGACAATACAGGGACAACCGAGCGGGTTCTGACCGTCAAGAAATTGAGAATACGTTGTTTACAACTAAACTAATTGTGCATGAGGATTTCTGTGAGTAAAGGGTTTGTTATTCAGTCCCTTCTTAGAGATTGCTGAGAGTCCTTAATTGATCCTTCTCTGCATTGATGCTGCTTTGTAAAGCCTTGAACATATTCCGAAAGCACAGGGGATGTCAGCTCCGTAGTCCTCTACTTCCCTTGCTTGCCAAAGTTATAGTAAGTAGTTGAGCTGTAATCATATCACTCTCTTCTTGACAACTGCACTTATCTTTGGTGTCTTTTTTATTATCTTGCAGTGAATTCTGGATGTATTTAGTTAGCATGAAATGTTTCGAATCATCTGCCTAAAAATCTCAGTCACAGTCTCTATGGACCTTTAAGTATTTTACTAGCATGCTTCATTTTTTGGTTCCAGTTTACTTTTTGTAATCTCATTCATTCCTCTACCATGTACCATTGATAGTGCTGTTTGATGTTCGTCTGCAGTCCTTTGCTTATCTTCTCTTTGCTATCTTTCTAATAAAGCCCGTTTTCTTTGAGCTCATATTCTGTACAGCTTTGTTCTTTTCTCTTTTGTTTCACCATATGAAAATCATTCATAGAGTGGTTTGGGTTGAAAGGGACCTTGAAGATCATCTCATTCTAGCCCCCTGCCTGCTNGAGCCCCCTGCCTGCTGTAGACAGGAGCACCTTTCACTAGATCAGGTTGCTTAAAGCCCCATCCAGCCTGGCCTTGAACACTTCCAGGTATGGGGTATCCACAGCTTCTCTGTACAACCAGTTCCAGAGCCTCACCACCCTCCCAGGGAAGAATTTTTACCTTATATCTAATGTAAACCTACTCTGTCAGTTTGAGGCCATTCCCCCTTGTCCTATCACTGCATGCTCTTGTGAGAAGTCCCTCTCCGGGATTCTTGTAACTCCATTTAGGTACTGGAAGGCACTGTAAGGTCTGCCTGGAGCTCTCTCTTCTCCAGGCTGAACAAACCCAACTCTCAGCCTTTCCTCATAGGAGAGGTACTCCAGCCCTCTGATCATCTTGGTGGTCCTCCTCTGGACTTAATCCAACAGGTTCAAGTTCTTATGTTGGGCCCAGATGTAGACACAGCACCCCAGATGGGGTCTCACCAGAGGAAAACAGAGGGGGAGAATCCCCTCCCTCTCTCTGCTGCTGACGCTGCTTGGATGCAGCCCAGAGTACAGTTAGCTTTCTGGGCTGCAAGTGCACATTGCCAGGTCATGTCAAGCTTCTCATCCACTAACACCCCCAGGTCCTCCTCAAGGTTGCTGTAAATCCATTCTCTGCCCAGCCTGTATTTGTGCTTGGGATTGCCCCAACCTAGCTGCAGGAACTTGCACTTGGCCTTGCTAAGATTCCTGAGGTTTCCACAGGCACACATCTCAAGCCTGTCAAGGTGCCTCTGGATGACTTCCCTTCTCTCCAGCTTATTGAGGAGAAATTTCTTCACAGAAAGGGTGAAACACTGGAATGGACTGCCCATGGAGGTGGTAGAGTCACCATCCCTGGAGGTGTTTCAACTGGACATGGCACTTGGTGCTATGGTCTGGTTGACTTTGATCAGTCAAAGGTTGGACTTACTGTCTTTTCCAACCTAAATGATTCTGTGATTTTGTGACCATAAACAGCTTGATGTCATTGGTAAATTTGCTACAGGTGCATTGAGTCCCACTGTTCATGTCACCAACAATTGTTACTGGATTATTTCAGTCAGCCTTTACAATTGCATCCATGTTGTCTTCCATTGGAATGGTCTTTTCCAAGGAGCTAGATTTGAGGAGTAAAAGATACTCAGAGAAAGGTTTCTTATCATTTAGTTATGGTATTGCCATGTATGTGCACCATCTGTTGTGACCTTTATCCTGGTTCATAACCAGGATTGGTTTCATAACAAAAGCATATCATTGTGCAAGCACAGTAAAAACCTGATCCTTGCCCCAGAGAATATTCAGCATTAATGTAAATGAAATGGCTATATGAATACAAAAAAAGAAACACAGACACTTGCTGAATGTTGACATGATTGTCACAGCAAGTTACTAGTCTGATTACTCTTTCTTAGCAGAGAGCTTATGCCAAGTTTTACTCTAGATTATAAACTCTGCAATGCAGCTGCTTCAGCTCCAGTAGTACCAAAGTACATAACCATACAGCTTTATATAAAATTGGTCATATGGCTGAAGATGTCACCATCAGTGAGGGGCCAAAGAATCCAGGAGCAGCCTGTAATCGACTTTCAGGGCTGCTTCATGGTATTTAAAAAAGAAGAAAAGAAAAAAGTATGAAGCAAGTGGAAGGCTGGAGTCCAGCAAGACTCAGCACTCAGTGCTAGCTTGGATTTTCCTACATTCATGTTTCACTGCTAGTAATGTCATTTGAAAGGGAAGTACACAGGAGGAAGCAGGACATCAGAAACACTGTCTGGCCATGGATAGATGGTATTAGGAAAGCCTAAGTTCTACTGAAGTTGAGCCGTGCAGCATGTATCTAGAGAAAGGAGAAGTGCTTCTGCTGCAACATTAGTAGTAAAAATGTAAATAAGAAAAAACGTTGGATCTTNTGTGTACAGTGTTGTTCCTGTGGGATAGGAAAAGCAGATCGAGGAAGAAAGTAAACTAGCTCCCACTGGACAGAATGCACCTTCAGAAAGATACTGGAATTCTTTTTAAGGCAATCCATGTTAGAATGTAGCTTGTATAGCTAAGGAGAGTTAATGTTTTAGAACTCGCTTCTTTGCCTTTTGCAGTGTCTTCTGGAGCCCATAAATTCTAGCTGATGTGAGCCACTTGTCAATCAAAGCTGCATAAAAATAATGAAAATGTAATTTGTTGCATTTATATTTTGTGATGGTTTTCCTTTCAAATAAAATGTAGGGTAAAATCCTGCTAAATCCTTTAAATCGCTGTTGTCAAACTGTAAAGAGATTAAAGCATTCTTTGGCTTTATTTTCCAGTGGCTTTGAAACGTATGCTGAACTTCAATGTTCCACCTGTTAAAAACAGCACAGGAGAGCCAGTATGGAAGGTAAGAACTTTTGGAACTGGAACAGGAGAGTTTTATAGTGCTCAGAAGAGGTCAGATTTGCATATTTTAATTAAATCAAGTTCATCTGTCTTATGTTATTAACTTGTAAAAAATATTGTTTCCTGTATTATAAGTATACAGAACTGAGTATCAGAACTGCTGAAAAACACCTGAGTCAGAAAGAAGCCCATACAAATGGAGGAACTATTGATAGCTTGAAGAAGCTGAGCTCAAGCTAGCTGTATTACCTTTAAAATGTAATTTGTAGTTCATGAGTTTTTGCTACTACAAAGCGTCTATTCTGTCTCTTCATCTGTTGTCTTTTTTTCACTAATTCCTATTTTCTCTTCTGATTTTCCTGTTGTTTTCTCCCATACGCAGTCAGGAAAACTCTGCATATACAATAACAAATTTCTGACTGCAAACTCTTGTTTGACAAGACTCTTTTCAGGAGATGGAAGTGATGATTCTCTTTCTCCCTCTATCACTGAGTTTCTTTTTGGTTTTTCTTTTAGATTTTATTTATTTGTAACCACAAATGGAAGTCCATGACAAATAAATGATTTATTATAAACTGGTAGATGTTTAGATGTTGAAGTACTTTTGAAGTTAGGGTAGTAGTTCCCTAAACCTGAATTCCTGTATCCACTGTATTCTACTGTATCCACTTTTTACAGCATTTTAAAAGATGATGTGTATCTGTTTCAGGTTCTCATTTATGACAGATTTGGCCAAGATATCATCTCACCTTTGCTGTCAGTGAAAGAGCTGAGAGATATGGGGATCACTTTGCATCTGTAAGTACTTTTAAAAAATTGGGAATTCTTTTCGAAAAAGAACAGTATTTAATATTCCCCAAAATAATGAACAAATCAGTAAAAAAATCATTGAATAATAACTGCTAAAATAAGGATTATACACTGACTTGTTCCTAAAATCAGATGGCATTTTTCAGAATCAGGGAGCGGAGAGATAGTTCCAAGCACTGTTCAGTAGGATTTCTTGCTCAGTACAGGAGGCCCTTGTTCAAAAATAAAAATTATCCAGGAGGTTTTCTTTTGGAATTTGTCTCTAGAAATCCTTCTGTAATCATATATGTTANCCCAAAAAAAACTAGATCCAAACTCCGACAATTGTACTGGCACAAACTGCTTCATGGGACTGTCTATGTTCTTTGCCTGTCTTTTTACATGTAGATTTTACTTGTCTGTTGTCAAACGTATGAAATATTTAAGTATTATTTTAAGAGATTTCTCATTTCTTTTTCCCCAGATTACATTTACCTAATCCATTGGCATTCCTTAGCTGTGGTAATAGTCATGAAGAAACTTTGAACTTTATTTTTTAACAAGTTTATTACCTGTTGCTAAGTGAACGCTAGAAATGGAAACACAGTTTAACCTGCTGATACGTCAGCAGAAATGTAAGAGAAATACCTAAGCACCTTGCCTTCAAGAAGGAAAGGCAAGATTAATAGAATAAAATATAGTGTCTTTTTACCATTCAGCAGTTCACATATGAACTTCACGGATGCAGTATTTTAGCTTCCTCTGAATGGATAATCTGCTTTTGAAGATTTGTAAAGCCTTTTCTCAAGCTTTGAATGAACTTTGAATACAGCTCTTAATATATTCAGCCAAAAAAATATACAAATGTGATTTCTTTTTTTGCTAAAGCTCTAGCTAAATATAGAAGGAAATTGTAGGAAACTACATTTGTCTATACAAATAAATAATTTCTTCAACTTTTATAATTTTACATATACCAGAGAAAAAACACATTAAGGATGTCTTTTTTCTTTCTGTCAGGCTTTTGCATTCAGATCGGGATGCTATTCCAGATGTTCCAGCTGTTTACTTTGTAATGCCAACAGAAGAAAATATTGACAGAATGTGCCAGGTAACTTGCATGTATAGTGTTTTAAAAGAGTCCACACAACAAGGTGTGTGAAGTACTGCACTCACCGGAGTGTGACTGTAACTAGCACATATTTGTCAGAAAAATATTACCCAAAATTTTATTATCGAAAGCTTAAATTATATATCAGGCAGAAGGGTAAACATTTCTTGTGTGTTTCAGAGAGAGTTTTGGGAGTGAAAAGACAAGAGGCAGTGGGTACAAATACTCCATTTAACATTAGAAAAAGCTATTTTAGTGAGGGTGGCCAAACACTGGAATAGATTGCCTGGAGAGTTTGTGGAGTCTCCATCCTTGGAGAGGTTCAAAACCTGACTGGACACAATCCTGAGCCACCTGCACCATTTGATACTGCTTTGAGTGGGAGGACTGGATGAGGCTAACCTCAATTTTTCACTTTCCTGGGAATTTTTCCATTCCTGGGAAGGGAGTGGATGGGAGGGTGGGAGGTTGGCATCTTTGCCAAAGGAAGGAGAAGAGCAAAGGGTATTTTTGGTCAGCAGTAAGGTGCGGAATAGTAATTGCTGTTGTTTAGCTTAAATGTCATTTCCTGGTTTTTTGCAGTTCTATGTTGTTTATATCTGGATATGTAATCAAAACACTGTGTGCAGAGCTGTATAAACACACAGCTAAGCACTTCTGAAGATTTAGTTTGACTGTGGATAACTGTAACATCACATAGTAAAAGTATGTTTTTTTTCTTTTAATTAGTCGGGAATGTATTAGTACTTATTCAGGAAAATTTTCCTTTCTTTTAGGATCTTCGAAACCAGCTTTATGAGTCTTATTATTTAAACTTTATTTCTGCCATTTCAAGAAGTAAACTGGAAGATATTGCAAATGCTGCTATAGGAGCTAATGCAGTAACTCAAGTAGCTAAGGTAAGAAAGACCCCCAGTCCCTAATGTTAACACCATTACAGGTGTCACTGAATTCTTATTTTCAGGCATACTGGAGAAAAAACAGAACCTTCAGTCAACCCAGTAATGCAGCTTAGTACCATACTTCAGCTGTCAAATGTCCAAGTGCTTCAAAGCTTTTGTGCTAAATGATAAGGAAATACAGTGGTTTCAGTGTTCCTGATAGCATCAGCTGAATGAGTGCATTCAGTTTATATATATTTCAGTATTATCTCCAAAATACACAAAAAGCTGTATGAGTGCAGTTCTCATTTTAAATAGTATTTCCTATGTACACACTTTTACTGGGTACTCTTCGATACCTTTATGATTTAAAGGCATGTGTTAGGGATTTATTTTTATTTTTGTTGAATGGCTCTACCAAAACCTGTAAATTATCGAGTAATATACTTAAATACATTTACTTTTTCTCACTCCAGTTAGTACTACTGGCATGAGAGAAAGAACCTCTTATGAAATTAAATGAACACTACTAGTATTGTTTCAGCCTTAGGTCCTCAGCAGCAGGAAATTGGTGTAGCACTGTGAATTAACTTTCTTAAGTCTGGTTTTCAGCTGCAGTGGCTCATTAATAGATGCTATAGAGAAGTTTAATTTTTTTTCCTGAGTGTGTTGCAGAAAAGTTAGAAGTCATGAGCTGTAATGCCTTATTGTTCAGATATTGCCCTCTTTCGTCTCTCCTGCCTGAGAGCTCAATGCTGATTATGTTGTAGTCCTTCATAAAAAGTGAACCTATAATATTGAAATGTCCTCCATATGTGTTTTTTCACTGATATTTGGCTGCTAAAACTTTATCCACAGAAACAGTTGGACAGTTCTCTTATTTTTCAGTGCTCTAATATTTTGTGTGAATCACTCAGTTCTTATACAGGCTTTTTAATTCATAGATTATATCTTAAATTTATTTCTTTGAATAGGTACTTCTGTAAAATGTAGCAGTAAATCACACAGAGGGTTTTTTTATCCTTCATTCTGGACTATTCTGACCATTATTCCTTGATTTCTAGGTGTTCGATCAATATCTTAATTTTATTACTTTAGAAGATGATATGTTTGTATTGTGTAACCAAAACAAAGAACTTGTTTCGTATCGTGGTAAGTAGAATTTATATAAAGATTATACCGGAATGTCTGAAGTTGAAATTGTAGCTAATGACTAGCAATTACTTCATTTTGCATTGGTCTTCTTAGAATTCAGGATAATCTGTTAGATATGTCAAATCATGAAAGGAGCAATTCTCAGATATTCATTTCAGCATCTTTATCACATGGTGATTGCGACACTGAAAAATAAATACGTATTTTTAAATAAAGCAAAACTGTGGTACAGACATTTATGGGTAATAACAATTTTTATACAAATTTCATATTGTTTTCACATGTAGATAGTCACTATGGGTGGGAAAGGACATTCTAGCCAATAAACAATGCTGACTGCTTCTGCAAGCATGTGAGCCAAGCATGTCAGCTTCTTCATAAAGTTTCAGAGTTGCAAGTGAGGTCAGCCTCCTGGAACTCTTTTTTTTTGTTCTTGAGACTTCTGTTCAACTTTGTTTGGAATCTAGCAGGAAAAGCAAGTGGCTGCCTGAGGTCAGTTACCTCGGTGCTATGGCAGCTCAAATCAACATACACACTAGTTGTCATAATTGTCCATGTGATTTTCCTCCCTCCATTGTGCTGTTTTTATGTACTCCTCTGACCCATTCAATGTGCTAAATGTACAGAGAACTACCACTCCACCACTTCTGCCCCTTACTCTGGATGCTACAGGGTATGTTGTCTTGCTTCTTCTGCTACAGTTTTGCTCTTTTCTCTCCTCTTTTTACATCAGAACCAACAATTTCAGAGCTCCAGTGTGTGTTTAATTGACTCATTCCTTGGAAAATGCCAACTCACTTGTGTGATGTACAAATGCAATGCAGGGGAAGAAGCAGAAGTCAAGATAGTCCTATTTTTGCAGCAGCTTCTCATTACTTAAGTGTAATCACAGTGTCACATAGCTAGTTCCTTGTGCACAGAATACTCCCCAGTGACCAGGTAGAGATAAGAAGTCTCTGTATGTCTAATATTTAGCAGTGAGATTTTTCTCCTCTCTTGCCCAATATCCAAAGTCAGTACCTTTCTTTAAAACTGGATCCATAATAACTGAGTTGTGTCTCACACTGAGAATTGATTCCATTGAATGAAGGGCATTTTTGTTTGAAAAGCAGATTTTTTTTTTTCACTAAAACCTGATGTGAAGAGTTTTAATACTAATTGGTTTGTGATGTGTTCCTGTGTATATAAAAATACTTAACTGACTGTCATGAGATTCCTTATGCTAACAAGGAGTTTGAATTAAAATGACTGAAAATGTTTTGCACCCATCAGTTTCTATCTGGCTTGTTTTCCTCTCTTGGGCCGCTGAAATTTGCCACCATGTTTAAACCAATGTAGAAGTGGGCTGTTTCCAAAAGCTCATGGAAGAGAAATTTGATCTCTCACAGAGAATGATGAGTTTTCCATTAGAGCTCAGTAGCTTCTCTGTCTCACTGTGTGAGTTCTAGATCTGACACACACAGGCAGTAGGAATGCAGAGGTGAGGAAGAAGGGGGCTTTTTTGCCTGTGGAGAGTCACCCAAGCAGGAGACTGCCAGTTTTATCATCTACAAAACCTATGTAAATCTGAGGGTACTGAAAGATGGCTGTTACAGCAGCACTCCTCTGTGTGGCCACAAATGTGTCTGAATGGGTGAACTAAGAACAAATGTAACAAAACAGGTTAATTTTCATTTTCCTGATTTCTTGGCTGTGTGGCTGCTTTTACAGAGAGGTAATGTCAGCACAAGTAAGCAATATAAAATCCTTCAATTATGTGAAAGACCTTCCTAGACAGAAAGGACACAATCCATTCTCTCTGTTCAGTAACGGACAAGAAGTGATGAGTTTAAATGCAACAAGAAAGTTTCTGATCAGATATTAGGAGCACTTTCTGACTTTAAAAATAGTGAAATATTAGATTACCTGTAAACATTATAGTATTTTTATGTCTGGGAAGCTCTTTGATTTGGTTTAGATACAGAAATTACATGGGTTTAACTCATCATTGGAAAGGAGGACCAACTAGATAATCCCTCAGACTGTGTAGAAGGAAGAGTAAATGTGTAATATTGGTATAGAGTTGGTATTTGAGATATCCTGTTTTGTGCTATTTGAATGCTTCTTTACCATTCTTTACTATTTGGTTGAATTTTGTAGTACAACACGAAAATGCGGTAGACCTATGCTTACTTTTCTGTAACAGATGCATTCCCCATAAACTTGTTAAGAGTGGAGAGAGAGAGACNGACAGGTAATTATGTGAGAAATTTTTAAAGGTAAAGTAAAACAAAAAAGGGTAGGATTTATGGCATGAATCCTGAGATAGTGCTTGACTTGAGATCTGTGATAAGATTTGGTTTGATGTTTCCTGTTGGCTATTATATTCTTGTCAGGGTTAGTTACTTAAGAGAAATGTTGTTGCATGTCTTCCATTCTGACCTAAATGTGGGAGCGAAATCTCTCTTCTCTGTCAATTAAAATGTTTTATAACTTGAGAATTACCCCTAATTTAGAAACTGATGGTAAGTTTATGAGAAAATAAAGGAATCTCCATACAAAAGATAGGATTTAGAAATTTTAAGTATAGATAACAGCATCCTGTAAGTAATTATTTTACACAGGTAATTTTTGAGGATTTTTTTTCCTGAGAAATGTTTGCCAAGTGGATGGCCATTGCTCTTGTATAACATGTTTCTTAGTAGGTTTTTATTAATGCAATGCTATGGCAATCCATAAGATAGGTATGCAGTCAGAGAGACTTGGAAATGATTCTGTAGTGTTTGACCTTATACAGTAAGCAATAATTAAGTTCTCCCGATTTTTTCCTCAGAAAAAACAATGGGGATAGAAACCAATAGATGGTGCTAAGAAGGGCATTTCAGGATGTAATCTCTGCTGCAACAAAAGCTGTTGACTACTAACAGCCATCAGATAAGAAGAGGATTGCTCTCTCACTATTAAAGCGGCATTAACTTCTTTAACCCTGTTCTTTTTTCCACATTGTTTTAGCCATTAACCAACCAGATATAACAGACACAGAAATGGAAACTATAATGGACACTATTGTTGATAGTCTCTTCTGTTTTTTTGTTACACTCGGTAAGTTTCCAAATTCTAGCATATTTTCCGTATTCAGTGAGATAACTAGAAGTCCAGTGATTTCATATAGAAAATTAAAAGCAGAATTAGATCTGTGACCAAAATCTCAATAATTCACGGGGTTGGGTAATGATCTTGCTCAAATTACTGCAAAGTACAATAAAGGGTGTCCTTCATGAGAGTTGAGTGTTAGTCTTCAGTGTCAATGGGAGAAGAATACTGGAACGCAACGGTTTGGATTCAATGTTTTAACAAAATCCTAGTTTGCAATGAAGGCAATAGTGTTTTGAGTTTGGATTTGTCAGTCTCAAAAAGAAAAAAATCCAAAACACCACACAATTAGAAGAAAAATACTCCTCGCACAAACCCTGCAAAGATCTAACGGAAATAGCTCAAGAAATAAGAAGATATATTAAGTTTACTTATTTTATTGTGAGTTTCCTTGATGCTTAGCTGATACATTTTTCATAGTGATGACATTTAACTAAAGTTGTAACTGAAATTTGTCCATCTGAGATAGCTTTCCTACAAGGGGAGCTGGGGATTACTGTGGGGCAGCCTGTTCAAGAGAGATTCCCTTGGACCTATTCCATTCTTTCAAGTGATAGTGTGATACAAATTGAATGTCTTTTCCTCAGTCACTTAAACTCTGTGGTTTTGGAATTTTCATATATGTATAGATAAGTGAGAAACAGTAGCTAAATATTTTGAAACCTGAAAGCCAATGGAAAATGTGCTATTGAAAATAGCATTACCACAGATGCATAGTCCAGGACAGAGCAGTGAGTTGTAACAGATATATTGTGGTGGTGGTGGTATAATACTTAATTATTGTGTTCAAGGGACTTCTAGCCTTTTGAAAATAACTTTTAATGCATCTGTATGAGATAGTTTGTCTCCTCCAGTTCATTAGCTTTCCTTCTAGCATACACTGTATTTCTCATGTATTGTTGTATGGGGTAAAGTTTTGTAAAACTTTATTTAGTATTTCTATATAGTATTTTTTGTTTCATAGATAAAGTCTGCAAGAGAAAGGTTTAATGTAAGTTTGTATTTAGTCTCAGAATGTCAGTAAAAATTGTTAATGAAAAGTAAAGTAATATAGAATCTGAAAATTACAATGCACATAGAAGTGAATGTATCTTTTATTAGGCGCTATTCCTATAATCAGATGCTCAAGAGGAACTGCAGCTGAAATGGTGGCAGTGGTAAGAACTTTTTCTGAACACCTATCATTGCTTTAAAACTTTCCAAACATCACTTTTACTTTTCTCAGTACTAGGCAGAGATCTGGTGTCATTGTATCCTTTTCCTTTTGAAGGAGATAAAACTGGGAAAGAAATACATCCATTTTCCTTTCTGAGTTCAGTTCCATGGAACTTCTGTAGAAACTGTAATGTTAGGGAATCAGATGATGAGAAACTTAAATAATTATTTCTAATCTAGAGTTTATCAAGATTTTCTGATGGGCTTTATAATTTAGCTGCATCTACACAGTTTAAAAAGTGGCTGTTGCACCTGTGTTTCTCTGTGTATATCAGTAAGAAATTTTTATCTGTCTTACTGGGAAACCCTGTAGGTACAAGACATTTTTAGTATCTCAAATTAAACTGACATTGAACCTGATCTTCAAATTGGGATTAAATGACCAAACTAAATCACAATTAGCAATCTCTACAGAACTGTCTTCGTTAGGAGTCACTGTGGTTCATTTCTTCCATCTTCTTTGTGTCAAACTTGTCAGTGAAATGATAACACTGATTAAACCTAAGCATGCAGTGTGCATGCACTCACATTGAGGATAATCTCACTGTTATGAAACAGTTGTGTGGCAGTATCTGACAGCCCAATTTGCTGCCTCTGCTGTGGTTCCCTCTTGATGCCTCCTACTGGTATTAGCATGCAGCATGTTTAGGGAAAGGGTGCTAATTGCTTGGGAGGAGATTAGTAAACATAAAGGAAACATCTTCAGTGTAGTCCTGGACAGAGATATAAGTGCTGGAGCGGCAAAATAGATGTAAGATTTCTTTCATTCCCATGTGTACTGGACCTAGTCTTCCTGCAGTGAAGACATTTATAAACTACAAAAACAGTACAATAAAACTTTTAATGTTCGTCATGTAAAGAGGTTAGGAAACCATTGGTTTGTTAAAAGTGGTTTTGTTTTTCCCCTCCTCAGAAATTGGATAAGAAGCTCAGAGAGAATCTAAGAGATGCCAGAAACAGTCTTTTTACAGGTGACACTCTTGGAGCTGGCCAGTTCAGGTACTGTGTTAGTAATTTTATTTTTCATATTTCGGTTGTCTGGGTAAGTCACCACTGTACTGAAAACTGTATTTACAAGAATTTGGTTCAAATTCTATATTAAAAGACTTTACATACTTTTAAGGCAGTTTTCCAATCTCACAGCATAACCCATTTAAAAGCTTTTATAACTATTAAGTGTATGGTCCTAGGACAGTAAATCAAAAATTATGTTATGAACCAGTTAATTTTGTTCAGCCTCCAAACCCAACAAGAGCCAAACTTCTGCAAATACACTCTGTTTACAGGGCTGTGAAATGCACTTGGATGTCTGAACATAGGTCTTAGCAACTCTTAGTCCTTTAAAAGAAAGAAAGACGCATTTTCTTGCTTGTGAACACTGTAATCAGTTTAGTTATGTCAAAAGCAAGTGTTTCTCTGCTGATCCGTATCTTGATCAGAGGAGGACGGCTTGAGGACTACCACCTGGATAATTAAGGGCTGTAAAGTCAGGACCATTTGAATCCTTCATGGGTGCTTGTGAGCATCTGACTATGTGTTCTTAGTAGCACCTGTATCCTGGTGCCCCCAGACAGCTGAATGCTCCACAGGCTGCTGAGGAAGGTGAATTATGAGAGTTTATACTGTCCGTGAAGAGGAGGAGATGTATTGGCAAGACTGTAGCCGAAGGAAACTTACAGTCTGCTAACTGGGTGTAAAACAATCATCATACTTTTATCTCAAATTAAAATCAGAGCTTGGATTAAAGGCACAAAAATATCAAAGGTGGCAAAAGGAATGAGACTGAAAGTAGAGAGAATAGTTGTGAAATACCAGTTTCTTCATTTTCTTGGGAACTGAATTGTAAGGACTGCTTTTCCTTCAGAGGCATGGCTTGTTTTCCTGATAGTGTGGCATCATTGCCCTCAAAATTAAAATGCAAGGCAAAGGAAACATTGGAAACTTTAACCAGTTGAATGGCTTCAGATGTTTACTTTGGGTTTTCAGAATCAGGTGACTAAGGCTCTTGAGGTTATATATTTAAGTGAATATACTTACCGCAAGGAAATCCAGAGCATGGAATATCAATGTTTTTACTCTGTTCAAATGCACTTTAACTGGCCTGTTTGTAGGGATAATGGGTTTAAGAGAAATGGTTGTAATAATGTTCTGTCAGCTCTGTCTTCCTATCTTCACTATAAATTTTTCATGTAGCCATAGCCCAAGACCTTTAGGCATGAATACATTCTTTTACCACAAAGTTGGGTATTGGTGAAATTACCATAGCACATCTCAGAAGTTCATAATTTATTTTTTATGGACTTTATATACAAGCAAAGAGGAAAATGAAATTTAAAGCCCTTGGAAGTGAAATTTTATATTTGAGGATCATAATGAGGATTAAGGTCAAATATTAGCCCCTGAAACAGTTTTTTGGAGCTCAAATGCGTATCCATACAAAGATGTAGGTTAGTACCTAAAAAGCTAGATGCTTTTCAGTGTTTCAAATTCTGCTCAATATTTATATATTGGTAATTTCACTTAGTACAAAATAAAATAATCTTTTTATCATTACTAAGTCTTGATTCATGGAATTTATCATAGCGATCAGCCCCAGTTACTTTGGGGAAGGCTGGAGGAGCTCAGCAGTAGGAAGTTTTCATTTTACCTTGAAATATGATATAGAAGGTGGCTGATATCACTCAAGATGTTACTTAGTGTTTTAACCATGTTTAAAGAAGTACTAACACAGTGTCATCTTTTCAGCTTCCAAAGGCCCTTATTAGTCCTTGTTGACAGAAACATAGATTTAGCAACTCCTCTACATCATACTTGGACATACCAAGCTTTAGTGCATGATGTTCTGGTAAGGAAAAATCTGATTTTGTTACCAAATCTATTTTTTCTCTCAGTTTGTTGTTAAACTTGTTACCAGATCCTCTCTTTATTCAAAATCTGTTTTGCCTGTTTTATTTGGAAGTTGCTTTAGTAAAGAATAGTTTGGAAGATTTTCTCTAGAGGGTTTTATTTACTAATAATTTCTGAAGTATTTTAAAAGTTGAAATCTTGCTATCATCAAAAGATCGCTAATTCAGCAATCCTGGCTCAGGATCTGTATGTTATGTAATATCTGAACTCCATGAAGTGCAATTCAGTTTTGAAAAAAAAATGCTTTTAATGTGTTTTTAAACGAGTTTTGGTTTTAGTTTGAACTTCTAAAAATACTTTTTCCTGTTTTTCTCCACAAGGTGGTGTAGGTGTTCAGTGCAGTGATATACAGTGCTACTGTAAGGAATCTAAAACAGATTTTTAAAAATTTTTTTGGAAATTTAGGTAGCCTTAAGCTGCCTTTATTTCCTCAAGTTTGTTTTATAAAACCAGTCATAGAAATGTACTTGAATGATAGCTCATTCTGTTTACTTCAGGTTTGTGCATTTTGTGTATAGGTGTGGAGTAAATAATTAAGAAAAAAAAAAGAGAGTAATTTGTATCTGGAGGCTTTTTTGTGCTGAGAGTTATTTGTGAAAATCATTTCAATATCTAGTTTTGCAAATTATTTTGGATTTATTATTGAGATTGCTAGAGGCATACATGAAATATTCACATGCACATATGTGTTGATATGCAAAGCTGATGGTGACCTGTATAGTCATACGTAGTGTCCAGAAATTTGCATTGCTACAATGAAAATATTCCAACACTGATGGAATGTTTTAGGGCACTTGTAAATTTTATTTTACATAATTAATTTGTTATCAGAAGTCCTTTCCTCCTAAATTTAAGGGTGCTTTATGGAAATAATCAATTTTTGGCCTAGTTTCTTCAGGAAAGGCATATCTGAAAAAAACACAGTTTGCACTGAGTTTTCTCCAGTAAGTGTTGAATTGGCTAGAGACTTGCAGGTAGATTGAGTTTTACATGTTTCTTTTTAAAGTAGTGTTGGGTAGCCTCAGGCATGAGTTGGGATAGGACTTCAGTTCATCAAGATGCAGA
>VZTZ01028708.1:110993-286485 GCA_013400955.1 Drymodes brunneopygia | reverse complement strand
GGAGAGGAGAGGTTCGGAGAGGCCACCAGTGGGGCAGCTGGAGGGTCCCACGGGCTGCAATGTCTGGCGTCACTGCTCCAGTTCAGAGCCTGTAGAGGGACAATACGGAGTCACTACGGAGTCACTCCCCTTGTCCTCCCCTTTGCCTGGCTGCCTCCGTATCTGCCTCCTCCCGTCTGCAGCGGCCAGGCCGGGTCGGGCTGTGCTGTCCATCTCTCAGTCTCTTGGGGTGGGCAGGAGGGGATTAAATGGGATGAGCATCACCCCCACCCTGCAGCTCGGGCTCAGCTCGGCTCGCTGGTGGCAATGAGCCCTGCGCTGCCCAGAGGGAGTTTCCATTGCACACACAAGCACTGTTTCCTTTCATGGTAATAGGATCTGGGATGGCTTTTTCCAGCTAATGTGGGGGGGCCGTCAGGACACGTCCTGGCAGATGGTAAAGAATCGACAGCTGAGATACAAACAAAGACATCATGTGTCACTCCACACCTTGATGTATTTGTTACCTATTTTGTGTTGTTCAGACTAACAGAGCAAACCTGTCAGCAGGGGTAGAGCCTGTGCCTGCCATTCCTCACACGCAGGAGACACTTTTCCCAGGGCTGCAACCCTCAGTGAGTTCCCACTGAGCTGGGAATTGCTGTGGAAGGCACTTGGGAGAAGCTGGCCCACAGGGGAAATGCAATGACTCCTAATTAGCTCTTATTAATGGCATTAAAAGCACAATTAGGTGTTATTGTTTGAGGCAAATGTAACGCACTGACCGTGGCCATTTCACACCACTCTGGGCACTGTGTGGACAGTGTGGTCACCCCAAGAGGTAATGTCACCTCCCCTCCTCTGCAACCAGAGTTCAGTACTTTCCTCCCCACGAGGCAGAGATAGCATCTCCGGCGTGCTTCTTGCTGGAGCAGACTCCGATATAATCTCCTGAGCATTATGATGTGTTCCTTTTTTCTTTTATCTCAAGGGAATTTGTTGTGGGTGAGTGCTTCAGGAGAGCCTGGGAGATTGAATTCTTCTGGTAACATGAAATAGCTGGAGCAGTTCTGCTCCTCTGTATCCTGATGTCCCATCCACAGCCAGCTCAGGAGAACTCTGAGCCCAGGGTTCCTGATGTCAGAGTGGGGCTGGTGTGGGATTGTTGCTCAGGAGCTCAGTCAGGGGCCAGGGCAGCAGCTGACCAGCAAGAACATTGGTTGGAAAAGACTAGGGAAGAGCTGAAATTGCTGGACAATCTCCAGATTGTCTGTGACATCTGTCACACATGGTAAAAGAACTGAAACCTGGGCTGAGGTTGTGATAATATAGCAGGAAAAACTGTAAATCTGGGTGTCCCCTACCTGTGGGCTGTGGAAGGGCTTTGCCTCATATTAGGGCAATTGTCACCTTCAAGCTGACTTGTAACTTGGCCTAAAAGATGAGGGTGACCTGAAGGGGGTCAGACCTCCCAGCACAGGTTTTAGCCCATGTGGGAGGCTCAGGGCCAACATGGGAATTGCCTGGAGCAGGAGGGTGTTTGCTGGAGCAAACATGAGCACAGTGAGCACATCTGGAAGAACTGGGAGCAGGGGTGGCCCGGGATGGCTCTGGAGCACAGCTCTCACACGACGGCTGTTGGGTAATCCTGTACCCCCCACTGCAGAGGGAAAGGGGCCAGGAATAGCTGATCTGTGCCCTGCCAGGTTGCCCCAGGATGGTGCTGGAAGCTGAACAGGAGCTGGAAGTCCTCTGCTCACTCTGCTCTTTGACAGCGTTAGGTTGTGCTGCATCAGCTCTCTGAAGGATGGGGAACGTGTGCATTCCAAACTCCCAGGTTTTTCAGCTTGAGGGGTCAAAATTCCAAATCTGAAGTCCATGGGTGTGAGGCAGTGCTGCCCAGAGGGCAGAGCCCTGGACTGAGAGGATCCAGAGTCTCTCTCTGGTTAAGCTGTTCCCTTAGTGGCTGCCCAGAAAGTCACCCCACCTCCTGGAGCTGCTAAAAGGGAGCGTGACTGCTGTGAAGTCCTGAGATCTAACAGGAGGCAGATAAAGCCTTGTTGTTATTGTGTCCTTCGGGGAACATGAAAGAAAGGAGGCACCATGAATTACTGAGGGTGAGGCTCTGGGAACATCTGAGCACCTCCAAAATCAGTTAAGTGCATTATAATGTGAAAACAGCCGGAGGGGGCTGGGAAGGAAGGAGATCACAACGGGAGGGAAAACACAAAAGGGTTCCTAATCCCTATAACTCCTTCACTACCTCACAGGCACCTCTGCAAAAAGCAAAAATAACTTCTTTTATTGAGAATGCCATGGCTGGAGCCAGGCAGGCCGGGCTGGGTGTGCAATTTTCCACTGCACACAGCAAGAGCTGGCGTCACATCAGCAAAGGGCTTTTCTCCCAAGAAAGAATAAAACAGTGCAGTGCCTCATTTCCTGCTGCTTTGCTGCTTTTTTCACACCAACACTTGTCCAGCTATGTTACTGTAATCATTCTGCTCAGTCCTTCAGTAGCCTAGGGCAGGTGTGGCCAGCACTGTCCCTCCCCTCTGTGCTGGCCTGGTCAAACTGCTGGTGTTTGCAGGGTCCTCACCCCAGTGCTGGATGTGTTGGGCTTTGCCCATCAGCTCTTTTGATAGAGGTGATGCTGGTGCTGCTGAGTTACCATTGGCATTGCTGTCTTCAGCTGCAAACCTGTAGGAAAAAGCCCATAGCACAACCACTGATAAGGATTGATCATACTCTTCCTACTGATAAGGATTTATCCTATTCTTCCCATTGATAAAGGCAGATCACACTGTTCCCATTGATAAGGACTGATCCTTCTCTTGCCATCAGGTGGGTGTCTGATGGAGTTTCAGTTCCTCTCCTCTGATTTAGAATGCTTAACCATTAAACCCTTTCTCAGTGTTGAGACAGCGGAAATTGTGGCACAGGATTTTTTAGCTTCTACATATTTTTCAGAAGTCACAGACTGTTTCTGTGGAATTTGGGAAAGGCGATGGGGCAAAGCAGGTACTGCTGAGAAACATTACTCATCTGCCCTTTAAACCTACTGAAACCCCCACATGTAGGGACTTTCCATAGGGAGATTCAGCCCAGACTGGTACATAAGCAGAAATTGCTGGAGTTTATCCTTTTTTGAGCTATAAGATTTCTGCCAAATCCTGTATCAGTACACAAATCCTGCCAGGTCTGTGCTTGTCCTGTGATAGAGGTCCTGACGGGAAAGTTTCCATCTGGCTTTGGCTTGGCCCATAGGAAGATTATGGATGTGCAGAGCTCTTAAGTCAGGTGCTTTCCTTGGCTTTAGGACTCTTTAGAAAAGCAAACAAATAGATTTGTAGATTTTTGCAATGATACTTGCGGGCGACTTGGCGGATGACAGAGGATTCACTTGTGTGACTTCATGAGGGAGCAGCGGGTGGAGCTGGAAAGGACACTGGGAATGCCAAAACATAGCCCTGAGCAGGGACCTGGATCACGCCAGGTGCTGGGAACGAAAGCGGAAGAAGGTCCCTCATGAGCCGTAGTGTTGCTGGTGGGATGTGACAAAAGATGTGAAATCAAGGAGAGGAAAATGATGATTCTGGAATTTGGCTCTGGCTGTCAGGGTGTCGAAAAGCGCCGGCAACGCCTCCTGGCCGGGCTATAAAGGGCCCCGAGGCAGGGGAGCGAGCACTCGCTGCTGCTGCACTGCACTGCCGCCTCTCTCTCTCTGCACCTCCAGCCTCCAGCATGAGCACCACTGTCAGGCAATACTCCTCCTCCACCTCCCTCAAGGGATTCGGGAGCCTGGGGGGAGGCTCCAGCAGGCTGTCCTCCGTGCGTGTTGGGGGAGGAGGGTACAGGGCCCCCAGCGTGCACGGGGGCTCTGGCAGCTACTCCGTCTCTTCCCGCGTGGTGTCGGGGCTGGGCAGCGGCTTTGGGGGCAGCTACTGCAGCAGCGCAGGAGGGGCCCTCGGCGGGGGCTTTGGGGGCAGCTATGGGGCCGGCTTTGGGGCCGGCTTTGGAGGCGGCTTCGGAGGAGGCTTTGGAGGGGGCGATGGCATCCTGCCGGCGGGGGAGAAGGAGACGATGCAGAACCTCAACGACCGCCTGGCCGCCTACCTGGACAAGGTGCGAGCCCTGGAGGAGGCCAACACCGACCTGGAGGTGAAGATCAGGGAGTGGTACAAGAAGCAGGGACCTGGTCCTGACCGTGACTACAGCCACTACTACAGGACTATCGAGGAGCTCAGGAACCAGGTAGGATGCTGGGATTAACCCAGTGGGACATCATGTGTCAGAGAGGAAGCAGAAACAATGACTGTTACCTCTGTAATTAGTCAGCTCTAATTATGTCGTAAAAACTGTCCCAGTGGCATGTGTGGAGTGCCTGGCTGGAAATTAGAGATGTCTCAATGTCAGCTCTTGGTTACATCCTCCTAAATGGGACAAGTGGCAGGAACAGATGTAAGAGGACGTAATACAAAAATGAAGAATACAGACAAGTCTGCACTGATCATGTGTGTTCTTGGGAGTTTAAAATGAACATATAGGGAAATTTGCAGCTGTGGGCAAACTGTGAAACAGTGATGTCATGTTTGGAAACATTCAGGCAAAGAATTTGCAGACTTGTTTCAACTCCTCCTGTTGAGAAGATTTAGATGATAAAAAGATGGAAGTGACCAATAACGAATTTTTTGCCTCTTTCGCAATTGCTGCCCCAGGGCTGGAATTGGTGCAAAGCCCCCAGCCCAGGCAACTTGGGGAGATTCCTCTCCATTTGATTTGAGTCCCAGCATACCATTTTAGAGAAAATGCTCGAGTTTACATTGTTCTCTGTTACTTCCCATGTATGAATTGCCCCAGCAATTCCAGAAGCTGTGTACAGTTAGAGCTGCAGGAGTGCTGGCAAAAGATGCAGGGAGTCCTTTTTCCCCCTTCTCCTCTACAGAGTTCTCCTGAACTCTGCCTCAAATCTCCTCCCAGTGTGGGTTATTTTCTCCTGCTGTGGTAATATGAAAATCAGAATCTGTAGGCACCTGCTCACTGCCTTTTGCTCCATTTCTGCTGCCAACAAATGAAATCCATTCGAGAACAAGGTGTGCCAAGCACAGACACCCCATTGGTCCCTCTGACCTTTCCACAATCAGCACCTGCCCTGAAGGATAGGAACAAAGGCCACCATCAGATCTCACACACCATATGTGGCCTCACTCTGTCTTTTGAAATATTTACTGATGGATTTTTGGAAAGGGAGGCCATGGAGTAACCAGCCCCTTCTCACAGTCAGTCTAGCTGCATCTCACTTGTCCTGATTCCAGACACATTTCCACTAACGAAAAGCCAAACTTGCCCAAAACTGTTGTTCCTGTCCCAACACTCGGCCAGGAGGAATTCCTGACACTCTTTATCTTCTGCTGCCCAGGTGTTGGTGGCCACAGTCGACAACTCCAACCTCCTGCTGCAGATTGACAATGCCAGGCTGACAGCAGATGACTTCAGGACCAAGTAAGCCACATTTCCTGGAAAAAAATGAAGCAAAATGTGCAGGGAAGTTTGATGAAATGAGGAGAAAATCCCATCCAAACCCCAGAAAGGCAATGTGGAAGCAAAGCCCTCAAAATGAGGGTGTAATTTCCAAAGCAGATGGTTATCTCAGTCATACAGGCACCCAGGGATTGTGTTGCTTCCATCCCACTATTTATTCCTGTTGCTTGTTTATCTCTGGCACAGCCTCTCCTGTGCAGACCTTGCCCTGTGCCTTGCTGTGCCCTTAATGTGTGTGTGCAGCTCCTCAGAGCCCCGGGCCAGTACCAAGGCCTGGTGGTGTCAGGAGCAGGGTGATGTTATGGACTCAGGTGGACACTTTTTTATCAGTTTCCTCCCACTTTCCTCAGCATTCCCCACAGGAAAGTTATCAGTGGGGTCATGTAGCACTGCCACAATGCCAGCAGCAGCGTGGAGGGAGCAAACAGCAAACCCAGGTGCTGTGTGCCCAGCTGGCAGGAGCTCATGCAGCTTTGCTGAGTGTGTGTGTGTGTCCCCAGGTTTGAGTCAGAGCAGGCTCTGCGCATGAGTGTGGAGGCCGATATCAACGGCCTGCGCCGCGTCCTGGATGAGCTGACCCTGTCCAGAGCCGACCTGGAGATGCAGATCGAGAACCTGAAGGAGGAGCTGGCTTATCTGAAGAAGAACCACGAGGAGGTGAGCACAGAGTCGAGCTGTAAAATGGCCACCCTGGGCTCTGAAATTTGAGTTCTGGTCCAGCCCTTCAGGCTATGCTGAGTTCTGAACTGCTGGGTGGGAGGTGAGAAGTGCTGGTGAGGTGGCAGAGGGGGCACACTCTGGACAGCAGCACATCCTCCCTGGAGACCGTGGAACTCCCACTCACCACTTGCCACATCAGTAATACCCACTGTGGCTGGTAGAGGTTTATTAACAACCCTTGCAGCTTCTGGCTGGGAAGGTCTGTTCCCTGAGAAATGAACCAGCTACAGGCTCTGCTTTATTCTCTGGAGGATTAACTCCAGTGGGGGTTTCTCAAGAATTTGAATTATTTTATTTGTGCTCATGGAGCAAAGACCCCATTTTGCTCCCTTTTTATCAGCCCCCAAACACTCCCTTTCCTGAAAAACTCTGTCTCAAGAGGAACATTTTACATGTTGGTTCTTGGATTGCATGAAGATGCATTTCTCTTTCTGTGTCAGGAAATGAATGCCCTGCGCGGGCAGGTGGGTGGGGAGATCAGCGTGGAGATGGACGCTGCCCCTGGCATCGACCTGACCAAGATCCTGGCGGAGATGCGGGAGCAGTACGAGAGCCTGGCGGAGAAGAACCGCAGGGACGCCGAGCAGTGGTTCTTCAGCAAGGTGAGCAGCTGGCGGCGAGCAGCGGGCGCGGGGCCGGGGCTGTGGCCGCTGCCGGGGCTCTGAGGGCACGGCTTTGCCTCGCTGCAGACGGAAGAGCTGAACCGGGAGGTGGCCATCAACACGGAGCAGCTGCAGAGCGGCAAGACGGAGATCACGGAGCTGCGGCGCACGATCCAGAGCCTGGAGATCGACCTGCAGTCGCAGCTCAGCACGGTACGAGGGGTGGGGGCTGCCAGTGGGGTGAGGGATGCGGGGCTGTGCCCACCCTGGCCGCCCCCTGAGCCTGTCCCTGTGCCCATCCCACAGAAAGCAGCGCTGGAGGGCACCCTGGCTGACACCGAGGCGCGCTACGGCACCCAGCTGGCGCAGCTGCAGATGCTGATCACCGGCGTGGAGGAGCAGCTGGCTGAGCTGCGCTGCGACATGGAGCGCCAGAACCACGAGTACAGGGTCCTGCTGGACGTCAAGTGCCGCCTGGAGCAGGAGATCGCCACGTACCGCCGGCTCCTGGAGGGAGAGGATGCCCAGTGCGTGAGGGGCTTTGCTGGGAGGGCAGGCGGGAGGAGATGGGTCACAGCAAAGAAAACAGAAAATGAACTACCTGCATCCCCTGGAGGGTTCTCTCAGCCCATTCCCTGACTCATTGCATGCAACAGGGTCTCCCTTTTCAGTCCCACCAGTCCACAACAGCCCAGTGGTTGTAACAGCTCTGCAGCATCCCTGGGTTCCACCTCCCATCCCCCCACATCTGTGTGATCCTGGGCAGGGAGCAGGTTGTAGGTGGGATGGATGGTGCACCGGTGTCTGAATCCCTGTGTCACACATCCATCCTTACCAGTTTCATCCTTCAGTTGGGACACTGGCAGTTTCCAGAAGCCGTTTAATCACATATTGGTACAAGAAATAAAGGCAGAGTTTAAATAATGATTTTGTCTTGCAGATTACTCACTTTTTTCCTGTTTCTCACCACCTTTTCCCTATTTTCCTCCCCTAGCATGTCTTCCCACTACGTCTCACAGCCTGTGAAAGAAGGTAAGAACAGATCTTGGCTGAAGCTCTGATCATACACAGCTCTTATACTCTCATCCACCTTAGCACAGACTCCCTTTACTTTTCTATTAAAGTTACTATTTTATTATAGTTCCAAAATGTGAATTGATATAAACTGCTCTTACAATATACCAAAACACGTGTCAGAAATTATCTGAGCAGACTGAATCTCTACAATTTAGCAGTGGGAATGTGATGCTATATTGGGTTTCTGACATGGTGGTTGCAGTAACAAATCTTTAAGACAAAGATCTTTAAGACACTTCCTCCTTGCAGCCCTGGAAATAACAGTTCCTTCTTTCCCTATTGCAGGACCAGTAACCACCCGCCAGATCCGCACGATCTTGGAGGAGGTGCAGGATGGGAAGGTGATCTCCTCCCGGGAGCAGATCACCCAGACTGCCCACTGAGGCCCTGCCTGTCTTGCTGCAAACCTCGCCCAGCACAGCAAAGCAGATCCCAGCTGACGTGCTCTTGCCATATGAATGATCAAAAGCACCTTCTCCCACTATCACCCCCCTCCTTACCCTCTCTCATCCTTCTCTCAGCTCCGTGCCACACATGGAAATCAAATAAAGCTTCTCTTTGCAGTCCTGCAAACCAAGGTCTGGTGTCAGTGTTCTTGGCTGTCCCACTTCTGCAGCTGTGGGGCAAAGCTCCTCCCTGGAAGGAGCAACATTCTCCATCCTTGGTACCCCAATGGTGGGGCCTGCACACCCACACCTCTGTAACTCCTGAGACCTGAGAGCTCCAGGAGACAGGGTGTGGGGGGAGTCTAGAAAGGAACTGATCCCACAGGTGGTGGGAGGTGAAGCCTGTGAGAAGCCCTGTGTTTCACAGGTTGGACAAAGTGCTGCTCCCCCTCTGCAATGTCCAGCAACAGCAGCGCTGAAGCTTTAACCCAGCAAGGCCAAGCAAGTGAACAAAACCCAAGTGATGCAGACAGGACCCTCCAAATGCAACCCCAGCTCTGCCCCAGCAGCTGCTCCCCATTCTGGATCCCAAACTTTGGGGTGAAATGATTTGAATCTGCAGGCAGGACAAGGATCCACCAGCTGCTGTCCCTCCAGACAGGCAAACTCAGCTCAGTTTGGTTCCTGCTTCCAAATGCGCCACTGAAGGGTGAGGAAAACAGTGATGGGGAGAGGAGGGTATGGTCTGTGAAAGCAAAAGGATTAAAATTCTTCTGGGAGTTCTTGTGGCACTCCCCGGCTGCCAGTGGCTGCTCCTGACACAGCAGTTCCCACTGCCGTCAGCTGGCCCAGCGTTCCTGGAAAGCCAGTCCAGACACATTCTTGGCTGCATTCTGATACATTTATGACTTTGTAAATCCAACTTCTAACTCAGTGAGATGAATCAGAGCAACACAACTAAGGGAGAGCGAGAGCAGAGCTGGCCACACAGCTTTATGACCCTTCTTCAGAAAATCTGTCTGGAATTTAGGCGGAGATAAGAGAGAATTCTTTATTTTTCCCCAGACATTGGAATGATGCCTGCAGTGCATCATCTGCCCCTCAGCCAGGTTGGCAGGGCTCCACGGGTTTGAGGCCCCCCCATGTCCCTGCCCTGGAGCTCTGCCCAGCGCTGTGGGCTGTGTCCCCCCTGCCCTGTGACCCTCATGGGGCATTGACTGCCCCCAGCACCCCCAGCATCCACTGGTGGGAGGACACACAGTTCTGGTTTGAAGTTTAATGCTAACAATCAGTGAGCTCATCAGTGGGGTGGGGAAAAAAGGCTGCTGCATGTCCCTGTGGAGCATCATGGACGATCCACGGGTCAGCAGCAGCACAATTCCTGATCCTTCCGACCCAAGGCACTTCCAACCCCTCCACGGTCCTGCAGACTGTGCTCCCTCCACTCCCACAGCCTTGAGGAGGGAGCCCAGAGCAACCCTGGGGGAATTCATGTCCCAGGGCTGGATAAAGGCAGGGTTGAATTACTCAAGCTCAGATGCCTGAGAAGGGTCGGCACAGACACGGCTTGCATGGCCACACCCCATTCCAGGTCACCTCTTAGGGACCCTGTTGTCCCCATGGGTGGTGGCAGGGACCACCAACACCTCTTGCAGTTCCTCCAAGGCCTCTGCCTTGCCTGTGCCCCTCTGGCTGTTGCCCTTGCAACACCCAGTGCAGGGATGCTGAGGAATTCACCCTTGCTTTTTATTTTCCTCCTGTAAAAGCCTGCGCACACCTGCGTTCCTATAGAAACAACAAATAACACTTTGCTAATGAAATCCCCTGCTTTAATTACTCCTACTGCACAGCGTGAGGGAGGTGTGGAAAATACATGAGGATTTTTTCCTGCCTTGAGCATTAATAATTAGCCCTGACCTTAGGAAACCTGCCAAGGAGGGAGCTGCAGGGGTGGCTCACGCTGACAGGCAGCAGCAGCTTGAGGCAGGTCTCAAAAAGTGGGAATTCAGTCCAGAAAGGTGGTTTGACTTCTCAGGCAACACTGAGTTCCTCTGACAGAAAAGACCACTTTAGAAACAGACATTAATGTGCGGTTTTCAGCTCATTTTAGGGAACTCTTCTATGATGATGTGATTCCAGGGCAAACTTTATAAACATATAAGAAGAGGGGAGTGGTTTTATCCAGGTAGTATCTGTGTCTGCTGATATGTAATTTTGGAGCCAGAACTTCACCTCCATTTCCCCCAAAGTAAGACCAAATTGTGTGTTTAAACACCATTGTGCTATCATGAAGCTACTGTTATGCTGTAGAACTGGAATTCTGATTTTGAAATATATTAAAAATGGGCTGACAGTGTGCACGTGCTCAAGAACAGAGGCAGGATCTGGTTTAATACTCAGCCTTTTACTTCAAAGGGTGCGATAGAAACAACATGCAGTCCTTGTGGTTGTGTTCAATGGGAGGTCATGGAAATAACGTCCTTGAGTGGTTAATGTAGTTTTAAGTCTTAATTAACACTCATGATTTTAATTGCTGCCCTGTGGCATTACCAAAGTATCACAGATATTCTGGGCAATGTGTATTTTTATGACATAGCAGTTCAATGGCAAACAAAAGATGAAAGGAAAGGCAATTCCCCATACAGGGAGAACTGTGAATCACCTGTGTGACACACACAGCAATGTGGTGACCGTGTGACACCCCCGCCACTCTGAGGGGCTGTGATCAGGGCAAGGCTGAGCGTTTGCACTCACACAGGGGCTCTGTACCGGTTTTGTCTCTGACATTCCCCTTTCCCCACATCACCGCTGCAATCAGAGAGGACAAACCACGGCATTGCCTGGGCGAAGGTGAGGAAATGAAGATGGGGATGAAGCACATTCCTGGGAGCGACACGTCCCGGCCGCCCCCGCGCTGCTGCGCCTTTTCCATCCGCACCTGGGGAGGACGAGCAGCGAGTGGGCGTCCCCTGGCCCCGTGCCCGGCGCTCACACGACACGAACACGCTGACTCCCAGAGACAGAAACGGCCAGAGCCAGCATGGGGGGGACTCTGATCCTCCAGATCTCCAAGTTGCACGGACTTGTCTCCATTCACCAGTGGCAAATGGGAAGATAGGGAACCACTTCCCCATAGCAGCCAACTCCTGATATTCCAAGAGCACATCCCACTCTTGTACCGTCTCCAGCTTTCTGCAGATGGAGGGGAGGGAGTTGTGCCCTTTGAGCTCCTCAGCAATGCACCTTTGTTCTTTCTTCCATACCCTTTCTCCCCTCCTTTGGCAAACGATCTAAGGAAGAACTTGGCTGTTGGGAAGGGGCTGTTGGGGCCTGTCTGTGGAGACAGCCCAACAATCCATCGTGTGCACACATGAGCAATCCCTTCCCTTCCACGCCCCGCACGGTGAGCCGGGGACAGTCGGTTTGGTGGGTTCTGCCTGTGCTGTGGGTCAGCACGGAGAGGCGACAGCAGGGCCTGACCACACCGCTGCCCTCAGTTCTGGAGCCTTTTTGCTTGCCAGAGACAATCGCTGAGTCTCCTGAAGCTCTGTTTATGTGGGAGCTGTGACCTCCAAACTCACAGTGAAGCTCTCCTGCCTGATCACAATTGACAGAATTGTCCATCACAGAAGACATTGCTGGCATTAGCTGCTGAGCGGTGCTACTGTCAGCTTTGTGCTCCTGTTCACAGGGCATCACACCAGGAGCTTTTCCTGATGTCCTTCATCTACTTTATGCTATCCCACATTTTTCCTGGAGATCTCATCATTTCTAGCTAGCAGCCATACCCTGTCCTTTTGGGATGGTTTGCTAGTGCTCGCTCACAAAGAACACAAACCATTCTATTACCTTTCCCCAATCCCCACTCTTGGGTGGCCTCTGTAGTGAAGACTCCAGTGAGCCCTGGAGCACAAATTCCCTTTTCATTGCTTTTTCACTACTGATCATCCCTCTCCCTGCGGATAAAAGAGCGGACTTGTATTTCCAGGATTGGGAGCCAAGTTCCCTCCAGCACCATTGTACTCACGGGGCTTTGGAGGTGCATTCAGGGCCTCACAATACGGCTGCTGTCCCTGCAGGTGTGTGTGTGCAGCCCAAACAGGGACAGGAAACTGTAGCTGGGACAAAAAGCCAAACTAAAAGAGATGCTGAGCTACTCCCTCAAATGCTGCCTGCACCGCTCTCTTTCAAAGCTCATAGTGCAGAGGGAATTAAATCATAGCCCTGAGCAAGGAGCCTCCTCCTTTTAATCACACCTGACAATTTACTTGGAAACGGAAGAGGCATAAAGACGCCCTTTGTAAGAGAAAAACCTTCTAGTGGAATATGACAAAAAGCATGAATAGAACAAAGGCAAAAATGACGATTCTGGAAGTTGGCTCAGGTTTTATGAGTGATGAAAATCGTCGGGAATGCAACAAAAAAAAAAAAAGGTGTGGCAACGCCTCCTGGCCGGGCTATAAAGGGCCCCGAGGCAGGGGAGCGAGCACTCGCTGCTGCTGCACTGCCGAGCCGCGTCTCTCTCTGCACCTCCAGCCTCCAGCATGAGCACCACTGTCAGGCAATACTCCTCCTCCACCTCCCTCAAGGGATTCGGGAGCCTGGGGGGAGGCTCCAGCAGGCTGTCCTCCGTGCGTGTTGGGGGAGGAGGGTACAGGGCCCCCAGCGTGCACGGGGGCTCTGGCAGCTACTCCGTCTCTTCCCGCGTGGTGTCGGGGCTGGGCAGCGGCTTTGGGGGCAGCTACTGCAGCAGCGCAGGAGGGGCCCTCGGCGGGGGCTTTGGGGGCAGCTATGGGGCCGGCTTTGGGGCCGGCTTTGGAGGCGGCTTCGGAGGAGGCTTTGGAGGGGGTGATGGCATCCTGCCGGCGGGGGAGAAGGAGACGATGCAGAACCTCAACGACCGCCTGGCCGCCTACCTGGACAAGGTGCGAGCCCTGGAGGAGGCCAACACCGACCTGGAGGTGAAGATCAGGGAGTGGTACAAGAAGCAGGGACCTGGTCCTGACCGTGACTACAGCCACTACTACAGGACTATCGAGGAGCTCAGGAACAAGGTAGGATGCTGGGATTAACATGACATCTTCATCAAAGTCACTTGTAAAGAGATGACCTTGTTCCTAGCAGCTGGAGGGAAGAAGATTATCAAATGGCAGTCATTAGTCTGAAATGAAAAACAGAGTTTTGGAATAACAGTCACCATGAATAGCAGATCATCAGGCATCAGGATGGGGTTTCTATTGACTGTTCCAGTGCAGGGAGAAAGATGGGACCGAAAAGGAGTCAGACAGTGATTCAGGTTACTTGTAGCTACTTGCTGCCACACTGTCACCTCCTGCCTTCCTTCACACTGCTTGTGCCCCATAGTTATTCCCTGATGGAGCTCTCAGCAGGCAGGGACTTGTTATCTCTTGGCCCTATTCACTGCTGAGTGATACACAGATGGAGATGAAGAGTCATTCTCACAAATATCTTACAAATCATATATTTTTTCCCTACCCTGTGAGGAGGCTAAATGTAGAGGTTAAAATAGAAAGAAACTGTCCTGTGGGATGGTTGTTCTTTGGGAGTTGCAGACAGACATGAATCCAATCCAGGATTGGAACACACAGGGCTGTGGTAGGTGCTGAAATCAGGTGTGTGCCCTGCTCTAAAATGCAGCAGATGAAATCATGGCCAAGGTAATTTCTTTATTCTTAACAGCTCCCTGGATGACTTTAAACAAAAGCCCTTTGGCCAAAACCAGAATCTGCCCATCCCTCCCTGCCCTGCCATCGCTTGCCCCCCCCAGCCATCATCACTCATCCCAAGTGAGCTCAGGTTCAGGAGGGAATGAGGTGTGGGCGGTTGGGCAATGACATACCTGGTCTGTGAGAGTGAATTCCTGGCAAATGGGGCAGGGTCAGCCCCTGGGGGGAACTCACATTCCTAAAATTTCTTGGGCTTCACCCTGGGGGAAAGGGCTTGCCTTGATGCAGGAAGCTCCTCTACAGATTCCATCTTGTCTGGAATTGATGGAGCACAGAAACATCTGGTGGCAGGAGCTGTCTCTGGATTTGAGTGATGAAGTGCTGCATCTCACAGAAACCCTTTGCTCCTGATCCAGGGGAAGGCAGATCCTTCCCTCCCTCCCTCCCCACAGCTGGGAAATGACCACATCAATATTCCTGGATTTTTCCTTGGATTGCCTCTGAAGCAGGAGAACTCAGAGCTTTTCATTGGCTTGTGGCTACAGAAATTCCTGCTCACTAAATGGCCAATCATTTTCATAATCCCAGAGTAAATACTTGCACCTCAGGTGTAATTATGAAAGCCAAATGATGCAGGCACAAGGCACTCCTTCCTTCCTCAACCCTTTTTTCCTTCTTAGCTGGGCTGCTCCCATTCCCAAAGCCTGGAGTGCTGCCAGGGCTCACCATGGTGTGAGCACCTGGAGGTGCCACCTGGGCAGGGCCACGTGCCCATGGCAGTTTTCCCAGGGGACCGAGTCTGTGCTGATGGGAGATGGAAACGAGCACCCCGTCTCCCTCTTTGCAGAGCCCATGTGGAAATCCAGCCCCCTGGGCAGGAAGCCCAGTGCTGCTCCAGTCCTTCCCTGGATGGCATCACTCAGAGTGTTTGAAACAAATTTTTAACTCTTTCACTTATCCCCCATCAGATTCTTTCTGCAACTGTTGAAAATGCCAACATCGTCCTGCAGATTGACAATGCCAGGCTGGCAGCAGACGACTTCCGAACCAAGTGAGTCCAACACCTCTGAGAGCTTTTGTGGAAAAGGGGGAAAGGCCTGGCTGTTCGAGGCTTTTTTCGTGCACCTGGAGTTGCTCCACTGGAGTGGGACATTTGGGAATAGTTCATCTCTTCTTGGGCACAGCACTGATATTTCTGCGCTGTAAGAGCTGTGCATACACATTGAATTAAAGATTCTTGGCATAAATACATTGAGCTGGGGAAGGAAAAGATAAGAAAAATACTGTATCAGGTGGGTGTATGCAACTGTGTGTGTGTCCCCAGGTTTGAGTCAGAGCAGGCTCTGCGCATGAGTGTGGAGGCCGATATCAACGGCCTGCGCCGCGTCCTGGATGAGCTGACCCTGTCCAGAGCCGACCTGGAGATGCAGATCGAGAACCTGAAGGAGGAGCTGGCTTATCTGAAGAAGAACCACGAGGAGGTGAGCACAGATCCGGGCTCAAATTGGGACCTACAAATGTTCCTTGTGCATCAGGGAAAGGGTCAGGCCAAACACACAGGAGTCTCTGCAATTAGGGCTATCAGGAGACCCTCGAGCAGGAAGGGGGAGAGAAATAATCCCTTCAGCCACGACCTCCAGGACGTCTGTGAGATTCTTGTGCTGGGTGCAAATACGAAATTCCTCATGATGGGAAGATGCCAAGTCACTCTGACGTGTGTTGTGTCTCCTTTCTGTGTCAGGAAATGACTGCCCTGCGCGGGCAGGTGGGTGGGGAGATCAGCGTGGAGATGGACGCTGCCCCTGGCATCGACCTGACCAAGATCCTGGCGGAGATGCGGGAGCAGTACGAGAGCCTGGCGGAGAAGAACCGCAGGGACGCCGAGCAGTGGTTCTTCAGCAAGGTGAGCAGCTGGCGGCGAGCAGCGGGCGCGGGGCCGGGGCTGTGGCCGCTGCCGGGGCTCTGAGGGCACGGCTTTGCCTCGCTGCAGACGGAAGAGCTGAACCGGGAGGTGGCCATCAACACGGAGCAGCTGCAGAGCGGCAAGACGGAGATCACGGAGCTGCGGCGCACGATCCAGAGCCTGGAGATCGACCTGCAGTCGCAGCTCAGCACGGTACGAGGGGTGGGGGCTGCCAGTGGGGTGAGGGATGCGGGGCTGTGCCCACCCTGGCCGCCCCCTGAGCCTGTCCCTGTGCCCATCCCACAGAAAGCAGCGCTGGAGGGCACCCTGGCTGACACCGAGGCGCGCTACGGCACCCAGCTGGCGCAGCTGCAGATGCTGATCACCGGCGTGGAGGAGCAGCTGGCTGAGCTGCGCTGCGACATGGAGCGCCAGAACCACGAGTACAGGGTCCTGCTGGACGTCAAGTGCCGCCTGGAGCAGGAGATCGCCACGTACCGCCGGCTCCTGGAGGGAGAGGATGCCCAGTGCGTGAGGGGCTTTGCTGGGAGGGTGGGTGGGAGGACATGGGTGATAGACATAAAATGCTTGGGGCCTCACTCCAGTCATGGCTTTCAGGGCTGATTTGTCTGTTCACACCAGCCGTGGATGCCCAGTGCTCTGTCCCTGGTTTCTGGCTGCAGTGGGGTGCTGCACTGGGTTCCCTTCTCTGCTGGAAAGGGCTGTGGTTCCTCTGTCCCTCAGGAGAGGCCAAGTGGAGCTATACTTTTATCTCCATGAGCCTTCTCTGTTTTTCTCCTGCCTGGATACAGAGCCTTTGTAACAGCAACAACCAATGTTTGTCCCTAACATCTCTTTGGTTTTGTGCTTCTCTTGCAGCATCTCCTCCCAGTACTCCTCCAGCATGTCCTCACACTCCGGCAGAGATGGTAAGAACCCACCCTTCCCCTCAGCCTGCTTCTTTCCCCTTCTCAGTCAAAGTAGGGTTGTTTAAAACAGCATTTTCCAGTCCCTTGTAGAATTTCCACCAGCTCCTGAAGAATGTGCAGCATCTGATAATGTATTAAGAAATTTCATTCCTTCCTGCCATGAACAGTCATCTCTCTTTCCTTTGCAGTCATGACAACATCCCGCCAGGTGCGCACGATCGTGGAGGAGGTGCAGGATGGGAAGGTGGTCTCCTCCAGGGAGCAGGTGGCACTCACCACTCGCTAGGACAGCCCCTGGATCAGGAGAGCAGCCAACTGAGCCAAGAAGTGCCTGAGGCCATTCGTGGTTGTGTTGTGTCCCAGAACGCTCCCTTCACCTGCTCCTCCTGCCTGTGTTGCCCTCATTCCATGCAGGTGTCCCTGGACACACTTAATAAAGCTTTTTCTCCTCGCTCGTGCAACTGCTGACTTGTCTGTCACTGACACGTGATCCCTCAAAGCCTCAGGGTTCTGTGTTCATGCCAGGGAAAGTCCTAAGAAACCACAAGAAGCCAGTGAGAGGAGGGGAATGGAGGGACAGGGATTCCACCTGGAGGGACAGGGGTTCTGCCTGGAACAAACATAACTGGAGACAGCTTTTTCTAATAAACTCAGTGCTTGTAAATACATGGGACTGGCTAAGACATAAACTGTGAGTGATACAAAATGAAGGCAATTATGGAAAGAGGAGGTTTGAGGTCAATGTGCCACGCGACTGATAATTAACACCAACAAAATAAAGCTCAGTTCTTGAACTCTTGGGGTCATAAAAAGTCACTTTCTCCTGTAAGCTGAATTTGGATGGCTTTGGCAAGACTGCTGCTGTCAAGTGTTCTCTCTGAGACAGGAGCCCAGTGTCCACTTGCTTGGCAAACCTCATCCTACAGTCCTGCTGTCTCTTCTGACTGTCTTTAAATCATACTATCAGGCACAAAAACTTTTTACAGGGCTATTCACACTGCCCCAGGGCTGCACTTAACAGGAACTAAAGTAACCATGGCTTAATCCTCACAGCGATGAGTAGCAATAATTTTTATCACTGTCGTGTGTAGCAGATCACTGCTAAAACCCTTCCTGAAACACACCAGGTAGAAACGATGCCTGAGGCTGAGCTGCCACTCAGGATTAGTGACACAGTTGGGCAGCAGCAGGTTCTGGCTGTGCCCTCTCGCCTGCTGGAGAGCAACCAAGGGAGGGCCAGGGAGGAGAGGAAATTGTTTTAGATCCAAAAGCCTGATGGAATCACTTCGATCCAACTTCATGCTTGCTAGTCTGTGGTAGCTGGGAGCCCTGTCCATCGAGTTATGTTCATCCTGCACCACAAGGATACAGATTTGGGGCTCACACCAAAGGGGAATGGAACAGTTTGCATTAAATCAGCTTCCCTTATAGCAATGGACAAGAGGCTCCTGCAGCTGAGGCTCAGCTCACTTGTCCTTTGGGTGATCAGCAGTTCATTCATTCTCCCTCAGTCTCCCCACGGCATTACAGTCCCACTGAGCACTCCCCAGGGTTTGGAAAGAGCTGATGATGTCACACTGGGCATGACAGGACAGGCAAAGGAGAGGAAAGGAGATCAAAGAAGTGGGGAATGTGCCAGGTCTTTCCAGAGAAGGCAGTGTGAGATATTATCATCCTGTATCATCATTCAGCAATTACAGAAAAGGGCAGGAAATGAGACACAGCAGAGTGCAGAGTTCATGGCCTGTATTGTGCTTCTCCCTTTGCTGGAATGACAGACCTTCCTTGGAGAAAGTCTTCCAGGCCAAGCAAACCAGAGCTATCTCAAAAATGAAAACCAGATCAAGCAAAAATGTACCTGAGCCTTAAGCTGTGCCAGACTCTCTGGCAGCAGGCAAGGCTGCAGGCTGGAAATCCTGAGCAAGCTGCTCATGTGCTTTTTTTTTTTTTTTTTTGTCAACAGAAGTTGTTATATTTTAGTTGTAAATGGCTTTTTAAGTCTTGAACCATCTGCAAAATGCCCCAAGTGTATGAATACAGAAAAGCTTTCTTCAAAACACAAATATAACTGATTAAATATAAGTAGGAGGCTAAAAGAAAACGTCAGTCGAGAGTAATTGGCTCTGCTGGCAGCACAGAGAGATGTGGCCCCTTCTGCAGCCGAAAGGGCACGGGGGGAAAAGATTGATCCAGCAGAACACTCAGCCATCTCTGGTATCTGTCACCCTGTGCTGAGATATTTACATGATGTCAGATATTTACATCTCAGGAACAGCCTGAGATGAAATCCTGAGGAGAGCTGGGAGAACAGCTGGGAGAGCTGATGGAAGAGCCCGGTTTGTAATCAGTGGATTCAGTTCCCTGGGGAGGATCTTATCAGGGGATATTCATCAACATATATTTGCATCAATGAAAAAGGCTTTAATTCTGCAAACAGCTCAGTGTAACCCTGTTATCACAGGCAAGAGCAAAGTCCAAGCTCAGCACAAGTGATCCCTGTGCTCTGAAGAAGGAAAATACCACAGAACCATTAGGTAATATATTGCTTATTATTTACTCTTTGCTACACACATTTGTGTCTGTGAAATATGGACAAATTGTGTCTCTAAGAGATGGACAAATACTGGTTTTGGAGACTATTTTTCAGATTTGCTTCAAGCTGCAAACACAAAAAGAAAAGCCTCATTAGGATTCAGCTGGGAGTTACTGAGCCAAGTCCTCAGTGAATGATGGTGAAACTTTAATGGGCAACAAAATGAAAAATGGAAACTATGAATGTCCTTGAAAGGTATCTCATGACTGAGACACAGAGAGAAATCCAGAGGAGGTGCCTGCGTCAAGAGTAATATAAAACAGCAAGAACACTGACAAAAAGTATTACTGAACTAAGTATTATCTTTCCAATCTCTAAAGCCCCATATGCTCATCAGACAGTTGTTTTTACAATGCCCTCGAGGAGGTGGATTGTTGTTATTATTGTTTCCATCCTACAAAGCATGAAATTGAGACTTGGAGAAGCCGAACGATTTGCCTGGAGTGACTTGCAAAGCTGGGATCAGACCCTGGAGCACGCGGTGTCACCAGTGAGATGGAGATCAGTGTCAGAACAGCCAATAACAGGCTGACAGAAAGTGGTGTGACGGGTACATCAACAGCCAGATAAGCAAATATTTTGTAAATACTTTGTAAATTGAGAACACCAGGATTTTCCATAGGTGTAACATGGAAATTCAGTTGACAGCGAGCAGAGAGGAGCTCGGGCTGCCTCTGGATGAGCCTCGCCCGGCCCAGGCTGGTGGGTGCTGGCAGTGCCTGGCTCCAGCTCCTCTCCTGGCCCTCCTTGTGCTTGGGCACCAGCAGGGACTTGGGGTTTGGTGCCTTGTCTGAGTCACTGAGTCCCCAAGGAAGTTCTCTTGGATGTGAAAACAGCTGATGATTCAGAGAGTATTTGTAATAACATGAAATGCTGGATCTCCTCCTTGGGGGCACATCAAACTTCATCTGCATTAGCCTGAGAAACAATCTTACACCTTAAAAAATACCCTGAGACTCCCAAAGGATTTTCCTCCAGGGAAATCTAATCTTTCTCATTCCCATTGCCCTGTTGAGTCTGATAATTCTGCCATGGAGCACTCCTGGGAGTAACTCCAGCATGTCCATCCTCTGCCACCACCCCACTCTCCATCACACAGCCTAGGATGCCGACGGAAACTTGAAGTATAATCCCTTCCTTTCTATTTTTTACAAAGCTCATTACGTGGGAGCAACACCTTTGCCTGGGGGAGGCTCTTCTGCTCATTTGTTACTTGAAGTAGTAATTCTTCCTGGTCAGACCTGCGCTGCTGTTCCTGAAATGCCCGCGGGAGATCCTCGTGAGCCTCATTCCTCTGCTCCCCTGTCATTGCCCTGCTCCTCTTCCTCCCTCGGGGCACAGCGTTGCCTGCGGGGGGCTCCCAAGTCAGCCAAGGACAGCGCATCAGAGCATCGCCCCTGGCTGCCTGCGAGGATGTGGGGAGCAAATTTCAGTCTGTAGACTCCAGCCAGGAAGTCAATCAAAGCTAATTCTGGAGAGAGCCTTCCATTAGGCGTGGAGATCCCATCATTAGCAGATGTCCTCATCACAAAGTGAAAATCGCTTTAATAAAATGAGGGCTGTGACTACTGGCAGGGCTTGAGGTTTGTTCTCATGTAAAAGCAAGAGCTGGTTTTAAAAAAGAAATTGAATTTTGGAAAGGCAAAAAGCTGTCATGAAGAACACACAATTCCAGGAAAATCATGAGTGGAATTACTGTTCTCCTTTAGAAAAGATGTAGAAATTCTAATCACCTTTGGTAAAGTCTGAAGTTCCAAAAGTAAGAAAGAAACACGGACATCTCTGCTTAGTTTGCAGCAATTAAAAAAAACCCCCTCTACTCATTGTGGGTTTTTTCCTCATTCTAAAAATCACAGTCACAGGATGGGCTGGGTTGGGAGGGACCTTAAAGACCACCTAATTCTACTCCCCTGCCATGGGCAGGGACACCTCCCACTAGACCAGGTTGCTCCAAGCCCCATCCAATCTGGCCTTGAAAAGTGAAGGGCCATATAAATCTCAATTTAATGAAGTCAAATGCTTGCTCAGCAGTAATTTTATAATTCTTTGATGGAAAAAAGACCGATTGTGGCCAGGCTGCAGGTGGGCTCCAGGCAGCCCTGCCTGACCCTGATCCCTGGCTCCAGGCAGGGCTTGGCCACCATTGTGGCACCAGAGCACCCTGGCACTGGCTTTGCTTCCTTATGACAACTCTAACAAAGGATGGGCACCCACAGAACCACCCCACAGTTCAGGAGTGCTGGATTTGCAGTGTCAAGATAAAATCAAGCTTAATGAACTTGCCCAAATGGCAGAAGCAATATTTGTGAGCCAGGCTGCACCTGACACATTCTTTATACCACGTGTCCAGGTGACCTGGATGCCAAACCCAAAGCTGAACCACACGTGGGTGAGAGCCGGCCAATATTAGCATTGCTATATTAATGTTATTAATAAAATGAAAGATTCGGATGACAAAACATTTTAATTATTTCCCTTCTTCCTCAATTCAGCATTCCAGGACTAAAAAATAAGTTTAATAAACTTTTAAAATATCTTTTCTGCTTTCCTTTCTAAATTTAGCACCTAGATTGTATTTGGAGAGTTTTCATGGTGCTGGTTGGAACTGGATCAGACCTTTGTAGAGTCATGCATCTCCTTAAATTCTCCACATTACTGTTTCAGAAATCTTATGAAACATCCTGTGTGACAGTGAATATTCAGTGAACTGCATTTTTGGTGTCCAGGAAATACCCTTTTGTATTTTGGATAAATATTTTACTATTTTGTCTACCCTTGAAAGCAGCAAAACAACCCAGACCTCTGCAAGGGGATGTTTTGATGGATGCAGAATAAAGAGAAGTGCCAAACCAGCCCTGGTACATTCCAGTGCAATATTCCTCTGTGCTCTCCTAGAGCATTTGAGGTCTAATGACCCAGACCAAGGGCTCACTCCACTGATGGCCATGCAGAATGGAACAAACCCAGGCTGTGAGGCCCAGGGTGGTCTCCTGGCCCTGGTCCCTGGGACTGAGGCCAGCTGAGTGAGGGGACACTCGCACTTCTGGTCACAAAGGGGTCGAACAGGCTCTGTCAGATAGGACGCCTTTCCCACAGCTTTCACTTTCCGGGTAGACTCACCCACACCAGGGATGGATAATTGCTGTGGTGTTTCATTCCCCGGGCACTCTTGGGTATCGTCGGGTTTTTGTGTCACTGTTGTTGAGTTGTCATCACAAGTCAGACCTGATGATTCAGGAAGTAACATTTTTGATGTAGTTTTGAAACACGCTTCTGTTAACCAAAGCATCTTTCTGTTGTGGGATTTCTGGAGACAAACGCCTTTGGGGAATTATTTCCGGCTGAAAAAAAAGAAAACACCTCCTAGCCAGGTCACAAGGAGGAAGAATAAACAGCCCTTCTCCAGTGGCACGATCCACAGGCACTGGTATAAATAGAGGACCAGGGGACAGAGGGATCACAGTTGGATCCTGCAGCAACCTGAGCACTTGCCTTGGGCTCTGTCGGCTCCGCACCCACACCATGAGCTGTTCTGTCAGGCAGGTCGTCACCACCTGCGCCCAGGGCAGGGGCAGCACGGGCAGCAATGCAGCTGGCACTGGCAGGAGGGTCTCCTCTGCCTCCTCGGGGAGACATGCTGCCTATGACTTGGGAGCTGTGGTTGGCAGCTTCTCCGGTGGCAGCGTAAGCGAGGGATTACTTGGGAAGCAGCTGAGTGCCGGCAGCGCGGCTGGTGGGAGCTTCGGAGCCACCCAGAGGGCTTGTTCTGCCCTGGGATTCAGCGGTGGAGGCATCTGCACTCGAGGAGCTGGTGGCTTCCCCAGGGCTGGCGCTGGCTGCGGGGATGGGATCCTATTTGCTAACAACGAGAAGGCGACGATGCAGAACCTCAACGACCGCTTGGCCTCATACCTGGACAAGGTGCGGCTCCTGGAGGGGGACAATGCCGACCTGGAGTGCAAGATCAGGGAGTGGTACGCCAAGGTAGGGCCCAGCTGCGAGCCACGGGACTACAGCTGCTACCACAAGGAAATCGAGGACCTTCAGAACCAGGTAAACCCTTGTTTGTCAAGAAAATCCTAATATTTCTTTGGGCTTTGCTTTTGCATGTGCACACAGCTCCATCAAAGGGCAGAGACAATGGATCTGGAGGGGCAGGTGAAGCAATGTTTTTTATGAAATGATGGTCTGTGGGAGGGAGATTCTGCATTTACGGAGCACTGATGCTTCAGCAAGGCCAGGTCCACCCAGCTGGCACATGGGTTTCCCTGCTGTGATGCCACATAACTGATTAATAACCCCAATATATGGAATGATTATAAAATACTCCAGGTAGGTGTTTCCTCCAGGGTCTTCTGGAGCCAGAGGAAGCTGCAAACCCACATATTCTTCTTACCTTTCCTTTTCCAGATCCTTTGTGCAGCCATGGAGACTAACAAAATCCTTCTGAACATTGATAACAACAGGATGACTGCTGATGACTTCAGAGTGAAGTGAGTACAGCTCCCCGCTGGCCCAAGGAAGGGCAGGTGAGGGGTGGCGATGGGGAAATCCCAACCCTCTGCCTCTCACACTGTGCAGTAAAACAGATTTCGGATACTGCATGTCTGAAGCGAAAGAACTTGATGCTCCATTTTTTGCCCCAACCTCAGCTGAAGGCCTTGCTCTGCTTTGCTGAAATACTGACCTTTGTTTGCTGCCTGTGGTTTAAGGTACGAGACCGAGTGTGGTCTCCGGCAGAATGTGGACGCCGATATCTGCAACCTCCGGCCCGTCCTGGACCAGCTGGCCAGCTGCAAGACCGACCTGCAGCTGCAGTGTGAGGCTCTGACGGAGGAGATGTGCTGCCTAAAGACCAACCACGAGGAGGTCAGCTCTTAGGGAATTAAGGAGAATGAAAGTCCCCCCAAGGGTGGATGGATATTACTGATACGGTCATGTATTCCCTGCAGGAAATGAGCTGTCTGAGGAAACAGGCGACTGGGGATGTGAGTGTGGAGGTCAATGCCTGCCCTGGCCCAGACCTGAGGAAGATCCTGGAGGATCTGCGGTGCCAGTACGAGACGCTGATGGAGCGCAACCGCAAAGAGACGGAGCAGTGGTACGCCTGCAAGGTACCACGTCCATGCAGAGTGGGAGCCAGCTCTGCCCCTCGGGGGACAGGGAAAAATGAGGGAATAGGAGGAGTCCCAAGTATGTCACAGATGAGCTCAGATCTAACTGTACTGCCCAGTTTCTGTGTTCCATGGCAGAGAGGCCACCACATGGTGCCACAGGGTCAGAATGGAATAAACAGTGTCAGCCTTGGACATGCTCAGGGCACTGGGGGGTGTGGGGAGGTCCTGGATACCACAAGATGCAGTGGGGAGGTGAGGAAAGGGCTGTTCTTTTCTGATCTTGCAGGTGGAGGAGGTGAATCTGGAGGTCGTCACAAGCAGCCAGGAGATCGAGTCCAGCAACAAGCAGGTCACTGAGCTGAGACGTCAGCTGCAGGCCCTGGAAATCAATGTGCAAGCCCAGCTCACCATGGTAGGTGATCCCACGACGATTCACAGCTCCAGCTCTCACAACCAGTGTCATACCTGTGGCAAACCCAGGTACCTGTGTGTTCGTTCTATTCTCAGAAAGAAAACTTGGAATCCTCTTTGACGGAGACCGAATGTCGCTACAACAAATACCTGGCTGAGCTGCAGAACCAGATCTCCTGCGTGGAGCAGCGGCTGGCTGAGATCCGAGCGGAAATGGAGTGCCAGAACCAGGAGTACAAGACCCTCCTGGACGTCAAGTGTCGCTTGGAGCAGGAGATCCACACATACCGCTGCCTGCTGGAGGGCGGCCAGCACGACATCATGTACGCAAACAGAGCCGGGCACCCCAAAATCTCTGTGCTTTGCATTACATGATATGAAAAGTCCTGATTCTGGGAGTAAAAGTAACACTGTGGTGAGGAACCGGTGCTGACCTGTTTCCAGACAGGGCTGATTAGCAAACCATGAGGCATTTGAGGATTTGGCTCTGATAAAGGTCCAGGGAGCACACCAAAGCCCATTCTTGGGCCAGGGAAGGGGCCGGGAGATCCCCCAGAGCTGTCCCAACCCCTGGCACAGTTCAGCAGCTTTTTAAGGGCATCTTCACCAGCAGCTGGGCAAGGTCTCTTACAAACAGTCATGTAACTGAGTTTTATTGGATGCCAGATGAGACAGGATTAGGGACTAGCAGCTAAATTAACTGTAACAATAAATTATCTAAACATTTTCAGTTTCACCCAACAATTTTAATTAAAGTTTTGGAAAATTTAATTTGTATGCAAAGCAGCTGGCTCTGCCCTGCCTTCCATTGACTGAGGTTTTGAAACAGCCAGGCTGTTAATCCCAGACATGGCTGAATACACACAAAACTGCCCTGAGCACCCACCTACTCCTCTTGTTTTGTTGGAAGAGGAGGCTTTGGAATGGTGGTGCCCTGACCTGGGCTCCCCTGGCCTCTCCAGTCCTAAATTAGTTACATGAAAAGTCAGTTTTTGTTCTGAAATGCCTATTGCGAGGGCTGAAGTGTCACTGTTAGTGCTTGCCCGGGGTAATCCTGAGTGCCAGATGGAAAAGCACCATTTGCCAAAAGACAGGCGGGAGGGGGGTGGATGTGGGCTGTGCTGACCCTCGGGGCTGGGAGGGGGAACCGAAGCTGTGGCTGAAGAGACAGAGGTAAAACCACTGAGCAGGGCAGGGGGAGGTCTCCAGGGTGGCAATGCCGGGGTCAGGATGTCCAGAGCTGTCTCTTTCCACAGAGGGTCGGCGGGAAGAGGAGTCGGTGCCACATCAGCTGGGAGAGGCGCGGGGCTGAAAGCCAGCCTGTGCCAGCCCTGCCTGCCCTGAGCCCTGCGCCGGCCAGGGTCTGTCAGGTGAGGGGGACTCCAGGGAAATGGGACCATGAGCTGCCTCTTTAGTGCTGGGTAGCTGCGGAATAGGAGGATGAGAGGTCTCTGAGCTTTTCTGGGCGATTAAGAGAGGCTGGAGGGGCTTTTCCCTGGAGGGAGGCTGGGCTGGAGCCAGACACGGAGGATCCCAGCAGTGACTCTTGGTGGTAGGGCACTGGGATTCACCGGGCTGTGGTGGGAAGCAGTGGCAAGGGATGCAGCTATGGGATATTTATTTGTAAACCTCTGTGCAGAAATTATGTTTAGCACTTGGGGGTGCCCAGCAGTAAACGTGTGTTTAAACTTTGAGCACAACATGGGAATGAGGAACTAGCAGGGGAATCAATCAGTCACAAGTCTTTCAACAGAGATAAAATTTAGCAAAGCTGGGGAGAAGAGGGGTAGAGAAAGGTCAGTACAAAAGCAAAGGGGTGTAAGAGAAAGGCACAGGATGCAGACCCCCCAAAAAAGTGATTCTTCCCACTCTCCTTCAGGTCACTGCAGACCACAGAGTCCCTGCCAGCCCCACTGCACATCCCCTGAGGAGCTTTCTGAAGAAAAAGTCTTATGGAAAAACAAGGCAAAAATAACGTGGGAGTTCTCAGTTGTGCTCCAGCAGCAGTCAGAGGGACTCTGCAGGATGGCACCTGCTCTGATCCCACTACTGCCCCTCACTCAGGCTCCCCTGGGTTGTGGCAGTTCTCTAACAGTGACCAAGGCTTGTCTCCAATAAAACTTTGCTCCTGCTGACACAGCCTTGAACCTGAGAAGTAATTTCTGCAAGTAAATCAATACACAAGTATTAAAAAAATATATTATTAATCCACCTTCAATCTCCATCCACACAGCAATCACTACAGGGAAAAAGGAAAACAAGCCATGTTCCCATCAGTGCTCCAGCTGAACTCAGAGGCTGAGGATGGGGATGGAGGGTGGAGGAGAAAGATCAGCAAATTTCCAGGTTGTGGAAAGGGATATTTGCTACCAGAGGAGGAAGCACGAGCCAGGACATGAGGCAGAAGGTTGTGAGGGAAGGAACATCCAGGGAGGCTGGGCAAAGGGCAGGGACAGAGTCTCAGGGCTATCTGACTGACAGTCTGCTACTGAGAGAGACCTTGGAAAGAAAAGGGAGTCTTCACTAAAGCAGGCATATGCTAATATAATATAATATAATATCACATAGTATAATGTAGTACACAACACCTTTGAGTTATTACAGATGCGCATTAACAGGATAAAATCAAGAACAACAAGTTTTCTCAAATAATACCAAAGCAGGAATTTTGAAAGCCAAGCTCTGTTGGACTCTCCACACCCTTCTGGTGGAGGAAAACAATTCCCAGAGAAAACACTAAATAAAGAACCTCTAAATGGATTTGTAAAAAAGGCAAACAGGAAGAACCAGCTGGCAACATGTGGGAAGATAAAAGGGTGAGACAAATTAATATGTGGGAGAGAATATTTTTTTAAGTGAGACACAATAAACAGCCAGAAAAAAAAGCTGCTGGTGTTTTATTAGCCCAGAGAAAGGAATGACAAACACATTTAGGAACACGACTGCATTTTTCTGCGTGTGCAAGCCAAGGCTCAGGATCCAGCCTGTCCCTCCTGGCTGGCAGCAGCGTCTCAGCGATGCTCGGATGGGCTGGGAGTGGTGGCACAACCCTTGCTCCTCGTTGTGGGGCTCCTGAAATGTTGGATGGGGTTTGATGGCTGACCTTAGACAGAGGCCTGACATGAAGGCTTCTAACAATAAGGCTTTGGGGGATACAATGAGTCTGAATTAGTGCCTGTTTCTAATGAGAGAAACAGCTCAGACAGTTCTGGAATGGCCTCTTCCTGGGCTCTGTCCAGGACACTTGTTAGCCCTGTGGAGTAATTGCTCTAACAAGCTCCTGGACAAGCTCTGTGTTACTTTCCCTGCTCAGTTCTGCATCTCCCATTCCCGCAGCACTAATTAAGCTGAGCATTTCGGGGTGATTTAACCCAGCTCGGTGCTGACACAGCACCTCTGAGGTCACTGCGCTGCATCTGTGCAGAAAGACAGCACTGCCTTCCCTGCCCAGTGTTTCTAACCTGGACAGTGATGGGAAATGATGACAATTGTGGAGATAGCACAGGAACAGACAGGGAAGGGAAGATGAAGGAAATGGAGAGGACACGATGCTTGGAGCAACAGGACAGGAGTGACTTGGGACCTGGACTGCACAACAGCTCACGGATTGTGCAGCTCATAGGAACTTGTTCTGTTCTCCTGTAGCATGCAAATCTTGTAAAGCAAGAACAAACAAGTTTCTCCAAGACAGAGACTTGGGCTAAAGGTCCAGGACAGAGAGAGGAACCCAAGGATACAAAGAGTAAGGGTGGGTGCCCCCGGGAGAGGCTGGGGTGATACCAGCACTCGGGCTGGTAAGCAGACAATGAAAGGCCCCGTGACAGCTCCAGCAGATGTGTCTGTGTTGTACAGAGAGCAGGAACATGGGAATTACACCACCATCAGCAAAAATCCCTGAGGAGTTAGCACACCAGAGATTTAAGGGATCAGTGAAGAAATGGGAAGAAAACAACTAGTTTTGCAAATTACCAATGCTGGAAATCAGCCACGAGTTCCAGACTGCACAGCACAGGCAATTATCTCTGATTACAGGCACAGTGTGTTTGGAAAAGCAGGTCATATTCTGGAGTGATGCACAAATAATTTCTCTACAAAAGTCTGTTTTATACAGTATGCAGACAGGTTTAGTCTAACACCCACAGTAACTGTTTGTGGGGTTTAGATTTTTATTTACTGGCTTGTGTAACATTTGTAAAGAATTACAAGAGATGAGCAAAGTGCTGCTGTAACCCAGCAGGAGATTTCTCAGCTCAGTGCACTGAATAACATAATCTAAACTGCCAGTATGAGCCACATATTGAAATTAAGAGACTTTTTAGTACAAGTATGATATGAAGATAAAAGAAGACAGTTCTGGCTGCCTTGCACCTTTGCCTGCCTGGCTGTGTTGCACCACTGGAAGGTGCCTGAGTGCAGGAAGCACCCGAACACTCCAGGCTGTCAGGCTGTGGCCTCATCCTGTGGCTCTGCAGCAGAGAGCACGGGCTGAAGCCTTGGTTTCCCTCCCATCCTGCGCCATGCTCAGCTCTCCATGCAGAGTGGAATTGCTGCAGCTTCATCACCCATCAGTATTCCCATCTGTTCTAACAAATTCTCCAGGACTGTCCTCTGCTGTGATAACCTGCAGTGCCACCAGAGATGGACGTGCTGGAGGCCTGACTGCCTTGTCAGCACCTGACAGGTCCTGGAAGCATCTAACACCCTTCATCAAGCAAATCAAGGGAGATTGAACTTCAGTAGGAAGAAACCCAGTTGTGTCCACCTCCATGTCCTGCTGAACTTCTCCTTCAGCACTGCAGATGCTCAGAGTCTGCAGATGTGAACACTCAGCAAGAAAGAAGCTGAAGCAGAGTCATTCTCTCGGTCTCCAAGGCGTATTTAAGCCTGTGCAGTTACCAAACCCACTGTGGTAATTATTTCAGTTGCCTTACAGGATTTGGCTAAACATGGTGGTATAAACCAATGAGTCACTAGCCAGGAAAAAGTCGTGGTCTGCATTTGAAAGATGGGAGTATGGGGCCTGGAGCCGGCTCAGTATCACATCAAAGAAGTGTTTAATAAGTGATGCCTAATGGCCATTATGCAAATTATTAATGGTAATTACAAGTGACAAGATAAAATCATATTTCAGTGTGGTTGCACAAACATCACTGAGGCAATGCTTATGAAAGCAAAGTTCTGTCGAACCAGACACACCTTTCTTGTAGTTGACACAAGAAAACATTATCAGCTTTGATAAGCAAAGCGAGGTGAGCATGTGGAGCCAGGCTGGGCACAGCGACAGCCACAGCTCCCACAGGACCAGACTGTCCTGCCCACAGCACCCCTTGGGAACGTGGCATCCTCCTGCCTCCTCCATCCCTGAGCAGCAATATTCAACCTTATCCCCTCTTCCTCCACTTTTCACTCTCTCTTCTTGTCCATCAAGCCCACAAGACTCAGCAGCACTGGCACTGATGTTGCGTGCGACCACTGCTGCTTGTCCTGGCCAAGGGCCTGTTGTGGCTTCCTGCACCTGAAACCATTTATTTCCTCCAGTCCTACACTGAGGTTGTAAATCCTTTAGGGACATGTTTATGTCTCAGACTTGCACAGTCCTTTCCCTGTGTTCTGCCCCAAGGCTGTGTCCCAAGGCTACAGGAATACAATAATAACAAAAGTGGAGGTAAAGAAATCAGTTTAGTGGGGAAAAAATCCAGTACTGAGGGAACACAGCCTCTGCCTGTCTCAGTGCCGAGCCCTGGAGCTGTGACACAGCCATGAGGAGTGGGACAACACCACAGAGTGTTTTTCAGATAAGGCCAGGTTAGCCAGGGACCAGCTTCTGAGTGCATTTGCTGTATCAGACACATGCATGTCCCAGTGAAACTGGCAGGAGCCCAGAAAAACATCAAAGAATGTAACGACATCCCAAATATGAGTTCTTCAGAAGAATTGTGTGGTCATGTCTAATCTTCACTGGTAAACTGGGATTTAGGATTCTGTGGAGTGTTCCACTGGGACATAAGTGAAAGGTTGTACAATGCTGCTGCTGTTTGTTTTGTGGAGCAAGACCTGCTCCTTCTTCCCATCAGAGAACTGCTGAAGGAAGCAGGAGTGGGTGCGCCATGACCACCTGTAGAGAAATGCCCAGCATCTGCAGTGTCTCCTCCTAAACCCAACACTCTGCAAGGGAAAGAGAGGCACCCCCAGCCCTGTGTCTGCAGGTTGCTCTTGAGTAACTCCTGAAAACCTCTCCAGCAGAAGCGAAGCTCCAAGCAAGCATTATATTAATTTCTGTTGGCTCCAACAGCCACACCCTGTCTTCAATTATATTCCTCAAAATGACGGATGAAAGCCAGATTTGCTCCCTCTCCTCCTTTTTGCTCATGATTTTCCCGACTGTGAGTCTAGGCTGTGTGGGGAGCACGGGGGGCTGTGTCTAGGGGGAGGATGGACTTGTATTTCAGGCACTGCAGTCTCAGCGAGGAATCTGAGCTCCGACAGACTCCAGGTCTGTCCTTAAGCAAGTTATTTCCCTGCACCATATGAATAATGAATATTCCTGGATGCCGCCAGCCTTGGGTAGGCGGCTTTTTATCATTTTTGATCTAAGTAAAGAAATAAATTATCCCACTGGAGAGTGGAAAGCTTTAACTCATGCTGGTGTGAAGACGATCCTATCTGAACATGCTTGGGGACACTCTCCTACCATGGTGACAGCCGTCACCAACTTCCCACCAGTAACGAGGTGGCTGAGGGTACATGCGTGGCTTTTCTCTGCTTCTCCCGGAGGTGACGCTGCTCTCAGAGCTCCTTGAGTGTCACCCTCACTGCCAACAGGGATTTATCACAACTGCTCCTGTACATAGGGACATCCTCAAGTCAAAGGTTGCTTTGTGAGTAAGAGTTGCGTGGAAATTCCACGCTGTAGGGAACAGAAGCCGTCGTCCCCCGGAGAGCAGAATATCCTCTCATTACAGAGTCGGCTGAAGAAGGACACTGGCACTGGTGGAGCCAGTTCTCTGATTCTCCCTCAGCTGTTCCTGCCTGGTTGGGGGGTTGTGCTCCTCTGACCGGCCAGGCTGTGCTGACGCCTGCTACTGCTCCGACAAACTCAATAAGAAATGCAGAAAGCTTTTCTCCTTCTTATTTGGTGTGCAGCACAATCTTCGTAATGGCAAAGACCCACGAGGTCTTCTGAGTGCAGGGATCTGGATATATTGCCTGTGGATACTCCCTTTCCTGTCACCTCTGTCTTTATCTACCATCACCACAAACTGAGGAAGTATGGACAGCAATTAAAGCAATTGAAAAATAACTTCAGCAAGGTCCTTCATACACTACAGGTGACATCAACCTGTGTGTCACCCATGCACAGGGGACATTGAACAGGCCTGAGCTTCGCAATGTGAGCAACTTAACTTCTTGTGTTTGCATGACTAAAGAAATTTAAGCCATAGGGAACTAAATCGATGGGGGATTTATCTCAGTGATTTTGGAAATCTCACAGCAAAGCAGGTATTAGAGCTGTGCCAGGTGATCAACATCCACACTACAGTGTTCCTGGTCTGTTCACTACTGCAGTCACAACCGTTCACACTTTTCAGAAGTGAGAAATTCTACTAGTTTTCCATTTTTTATTTCACAAGCTCTACCATAGCATGTGATATAAAAAATGGTTATTGGACAAAGAATAAAATAAATACAAATGAATAAAAGATAAAAGGCACTTTGATGTTATAAATACCAATGTTTCTTCTTTGTACATAATCTAGGGCAACTTTTTTTCTTGACTTGTTGCAAAGTTTGCATCATACGAAAAGCTGATGACTCATAAAACACTATTTTACTTTTTGGAATAAGCTGCTGACATGTAAAGTATCTTCCTTGTGAACTGGGATTTCTAGAGGGAAACTGCCTATGGGCTATTTAATCTTGGCATAAACAGCCAGACTAGCCAGCCCCGTGGGAAGAAGAAACACCCCACAGGTGACACCCCCTTTGGAAGGTATAAATGGAGACCTGCGGCAGCCGCCAGCCTGCAGTCGGACTCAGTATCACGCTCTGCATCTTGCTTTGGGCTGTGGGTTGGTGCTGCAGCTGGGCCTCACCATGAGCTGTAGTATTAAGCAGACAACTGGCTCTCTCAGGGGCAGGACCAGCGGTGGCAGCTGTGTGATTGGTGGTGGTGGTGGTGGCGGAGCGCGGATCTCCTCGGTCTCCTCTGGAAGATACACAACCTGCGGGATAGGCGGTAGCCGAGGGTTTTCTGGGAGAAGCTACTGTGGTGGTGTGAATTACGGAGGAGGACTGAGCACCGGCAGTTTGGTCGGTGGAAACTACGGAGGTGGCTTAGGAGCCGCTGTCCTTGGAGGATGTCCAGGCATGGGATTCAGTGGTGGCAGCGCTCGCTTTGGCGGTGGCATGGGAGGTGGCATGGGTATGGGTCTTGGTGGAGGTGGTTTTGCTGGTGATGGCATTCTTCTTTCTGGTGACGAGAAGGTCACCATGCAAAACCTGAATGACCGCCTGGCTTCTTACCTGGACAAGGTGAGGTGCCTGGAACAAGAGAATGCTGACCTGGAGTGCAGGATCAGGGAGTGGTATGCCAAGCAGGGCCCTTTTTGTGAGCCACGGGACTACAGCTGCTATTACAAAGAAATAGAAGATCTTCAGAACCAGGTAACATCTCTTCTCAGCTGCTTTCTCTCTGGTGCTGGTTCATAACTTGATCCGTTATTGGGAGTAACGAATCATTGTTGTAAAATGCTTTTTGCAAACAGCCATTACAACATCTGCCTGTGCAAAGCCCAGAGCTCAGAGGTAAAACTGGAGGGTTTGGGCTGTTTCTGTTGCTTTTATTTATTAGACATATTGAAGGGGAAAATGTTACTGCATGGAATGCATCTGGATGGGCTCAGTAGTCTTTCTGAATTCAGTTTGTGCCAAGCTAGTCAAATAGATATATAGCAAGAAAAGAACTAAAAGATAAATAAATAATGGGTCTCATTAATTTGCCTGAATTTATATTATTGTCATCAGTCTTGCAGAATTCCATCTAAACTTAATTTCCTTTTTCTTATTAGTTTACTCTTTCATGTAGAATTGGGAAATATAGGACATCTAATTAAAACTCAGAAAAAAAGAGAACATTGCCATGACACATTTAGAATGGGCAATTTAAAATTCAAAATATTTGCAAAGTGTTTGGCAAAAATTTAGGATGTCAATGCACAAAGAATAAAGAGAAAAGAATCTAGGAAAGGGACAGAATAAGATAGGCTCATCATTAATTCTTGAAATAAAACTTTAAATCTCATAAGATTTATATTTAGGAGGCTGAGGTGGATTGTGGCAGGTGCTGGACAGTAATTACACCTCCCAGACTCTCTGCATCTGGACCACAAATTTTGTAATCGTAATGTCTGCACTGCCCTTCCCTGAACATCCCTGTGAGTGCTCAGGTCCCCATCCCTGATACCAAGGATTTTAAAAAACGAGAGGGAGAAGGAGGGTCTGGTTGCATCAGGCAATGGGTGCCTTGAGCCCAAGGACACGGAGCAGAGATCAGGAACAAATGTTCTTTTTCCAGATTGTCTGTGCAACCATAGACAACAACAAGATCATTCTGAACATCGATAACAGCAGGATGACAGCCGATGACTTCCGAGTGAAGTGAGTACCCGGGGCTGTCCCCTCCCCTGTCACCGCCCTCAGGGCTCTCAGCCGCTCTCCTGTGACCCAGGACGGGCTGAAGGCTGTGCAGGAGAACAGTCTCATCCATTGTCTCTAGAGCTGCCCTAATTAGGGGCAATTCCAGGGGGGGAAGTTTGGGATGCCAAGCTGGTTTTGAGTGGGGATCAGAGGAAGCAGAAGGGATCTGCAGACTGGGAGCAGTGAGAGTTCAGCCAAGCTGCTGTTCCAGCCTGTGCTGTCTTTCAGAGGGGAAGGTTTTGGTTTTTCCTGTCGGAGCTCAGGAACTCTGGTGGTGTCAGACACTGACTGCTCTTTCTTTCTTGTTTCCTCCCTCGCAGGTATGAGACGGAGCTGGCGCTGCGCCAGAGTGTGGAGGCCGACATCAACGGGCTGCGCCAGGTGCTGGACCAGCTGACGCTGTGCAGGTCTGACCTGGAGGCACAGCTGGAGTCGCTGCGGGAGGAGCTCTGCTGCCTGAAGAAGAACCATGAGGAGGTAAGTCCTGCCCTCTCCTGTACAAAGCATTTGCTCCTGTGGGATCCATCACCCCGGGGTGCTGCTGCAGAGGGCAGTGGTTGGTGGAGACCATCGTGTGACCCAGGAGCTGTGAAGGTCCATCAGAGAGGGGCTCTGCAGGGCTCTGCTCCCTGTCAGGGAACTTGGCTCCCTCAGTTCTGTCCTTCGTTTTAAACCTGGCCTGATCTGGATGGTGTTTCCAGGAAATGTGCTGTCTGAGGAAGCAATCGACTGGAGATGTGAGCGTGGAGGTCAATGCCTGCCCTGGCCCAGACCTGAGGAAGATCCTGGAGGAGATGAGGTGCCAGTATGAGACGCTGATTGAACGCAACCGCAAAGAAGTTGAGGATTGGTACGAGTGCAAGGTGAGTAAATTCCCACAGCTCTGACTTTCCCTGGCTGGCACCCAGGCAATGGTCCCACAGGGATTTGTTGCATGTAAAAACCACACAAAAGACTGTAAGAGCATTTAGCATTGGTTCACGCTGACCAAGTGACACAAGGGAGGGACACTGCCACCCTGTGTCCTTGTCATGGGCTGAGGGAAGCGCTGCAGGTTGGTCGGACTTGAGGCAGGAATTCTCTGCAAAGCAGTAAGTGGTGAGAAGAACTGGAAGCAGCAAGAGGAATGACCAGTCAGGTTCACACTGCCATTAGGATGAGAGTTTTCACCCAAACCTTTCTCATTTCATGTCTTTGCTAACTTCCCTGCTCTTTCCTTAATACTTGATCCAACTAATACTGCACATTCCGTGACACTCTTTATCCTGGATTGGTGATTTCAGATTGAGGAGGTGAATCGGGAGGTTATTACAAGTGGTCAGGAGGTGGAGACGTGCAACAACCAGGTGACTGAACTGAGACGCCAATTACAAGCCCTGGAAATCGATCTCCAAGCTCAGCTCAGCCAGGTGGGTGATGAGCTGTTGCAAACCTCATCCATCTTACAGAAGCTGTAGCTTCTGTCAGTGCTTCTCCTGCCTATATTTGTCTTATGTCCCATGTCACTCCTCAGAGGGACAACCTGGAGTCCTCGCTGGCGGAGACAGAGTGTCGCTACAACAACCACCTTGCTGAGCTGCAGAGCCAGATCACCTGCGTGGAGCAGCAGCTGGCTGACCTGCGGGCAGAGATGGAGTGCCAGAACCAAGAGTACAAGATCCTGCTGGACGTCAAGTGCCGCCTGGAGCAGGAGATCCACACATACCGCTGCCTGCTGGAGGGCGGCCAGCAGGACCTTATGTAAGTGGGCTTGAGATACACCAAAAAAATACAAGAAAATACCCATGCCCTGGTTATTTCAACATAATAGCAAAGGGAAGGACCTGCCCAGCTCCTTCTCCCTTAGTGACCTATTTGGGCAGCCTGGTGTCATGGTGGTGACCTGCTTCCTCCCCTGTGCCAATTGCTGCCACAAGGAGAACGGTCACTGAAACATTCTGCGAGTTTTCTGCCAAAAAGAGAAACAGCAGCAGGGACACTGCAAATCTGTAACTCTAGTTTATCTAGTCATTTCCCTCACTAAAATGTTATTCTCCTGTCTCCTCAGTCAGCAAGGAGGAATTGGTCAGTCTTCGGGTCTAGGAGGAGGAGTTGCAAGAAGCAGTGGGATAGGAGGAGGAGGCATCATTAGGACAAGCCACACTTACACTTCGTCTGCCCAGATCCCATCCTGTGCAGCTGCGGAGATCCAAGGTAAGAATTGTCCCACTCTAAACATTTCCACAGTCTTCTCTGTTCTAATGCAACACGGATAGGCTGGAAAAGAAAGATCCTTCCCATGTAGCTCACAGGTGCTACTTGAAAGTTTTATTGTGGAGCCCCTGGGAAATACAGGACAGGAGCTACAGAGGAGTGGCTGAGAGGAGAGCTTTTGGGAGCTGGGACTCTGCTAGGACACATGAGAATTGCCAAAGGGAAGAGGGATAAAAGGGACAGGGACAGAGCCAGCAGGGCAGAGGCCAAGCCATGGAGAACATGGAGAAAGGACTGACATGAAATGTAGGACAAAGGAAAGAGCAGGAGAAAGAAAAGTACTCAGAAATGAGGTGGGCAAAAAAAGCAGGAATCATGGGAGTACTGCCAGATAACTACTAGTCCTAATTCAAGGAGAAACTTCCAGCCAAACTGAAAAGGAAAGAAGGAATTACAGTGCCAGTTGGTCCAGGAGAATGACATGAGCAGGGGCATTGATCTGGCACGGACTCCAGTGCCATTCCCTCATCCAGATTGCTCCTGGAGCAGTGTCTGCAGCTTCCACCTTTTGCCATTTTGATGCAGCCTGTGACAGATCCATCTGCCTGGCTGGCAGAAGCCATCAGATCTTCCCAGGAAGGGGCAGTATTTATCTGAAATTTTAATTGAATTGGCTTGTGAAACGATCACGTGTAGGGAATGACAGTGTGGGAAAGAATCTATTTTTGCTATAAACACAGTAATGTTTCCTTTGATCTCTCCAGTGCCTTGCCGAAGGATTTGTGATTAAGCAGAGAAACGAGAATATCCAACAAGAGAAGCCTGAAGCAGAGCTACAGATGAAGAGAGAAAATATTTACTGCATGTGTCTGCAGAGAGCACGGAGTGTGCTCATCTGTGTCGCTCAGCCGTGCTAAGCAATGTGTCAGAGGGATGAGCAGAGCATTGGGCCACATTCTGCTTTATTTTGCTATTTGCTTTTCCAGTCTGTGTTGCTGTGTGTGGCCCAGCACCGCGACTGTTGCTGTAGTCAGCCAGGGCTATGATCACTTATGTACCTGCTGGTGAAAATTGTCTCTAATAAAACTTTGCTTCTGCCTGATGCAATCAAGAACCTGTGTCTGAAACTGGGTTCCTTTCCAACACCAGATGCTGATCCATGCACAAGAGGCACCTAAACCAGTCAGGCTCATCCTGCACTGGGAACAAAACTGCTTTGGCAGCAGGAGCCAGAGTGGCCTTGCTGACCTGGCAGGTCTTGTCCAGCTCCTCCCTGTTGTCACAGCCTGAGGCAGATGTTGCCCATTCCGGTGTGACACCTGCCCTGACCCCCATGGACAGGGAGGTCAGGCAGAGGCCTGTGTCCTTCCCACTCAGCATTGGGCTAAAACACAGTTTTAGAAGAGTTCTGAAAGTTAGTGCTGGAACATCTTGAGACAGTTTGCCTTGTCCCCAGTCTAGTGCTGACACATCTGGTCTGAGCCCTCTCATGCTCCTTCCCCTTGCCTGGCGACTGTTGAGGATGAAATCTTGGTCTCCACAACTGATTCAATTTCTTCTGACGTGGCTTATATTCCAACCTATCCCCTTCATTTTATAGGAAACTTCACACTGGGAAAAGGACTGGAGGCAAAAGGTTTATCTCCTCTCTTTTCACACAGCAATTGAGTCATTTACTGGTCATCCTCTGATTGCCAAGAGTTTCAACCAGAATATCAGGAGTGGTTGAAAGATCATCTTTGCGTTAAACACACCTTGTCTGGGGAGCTGCAGAGGGCAGGGTGGGAACTGAAGAAATGCAGTTTAACAGAGAATAGAATGGAGAAAAAAAAGCCAGGCAGGGCCTGTGGACACTCAGAGCCACCCAGTTGTCACTGGCAAGGCAGGTCACTCACTCCATGGCCTTGACCAGCAACCATGCAGCTGGTGCTGAGCTGGTTTTGTCCTGGCACTGACCTGCCAGAGCAGCTGTGGGTCACGGTGAGCTGGCAGAGTCACTCTGAGTTTGGAGAACTGGCAGTTCAAAGTATTATGAAGGTGTTTTGAGGATTAAATTGTTGGTCCAGAAAGCCAAGCAGTGGTGGTTTTGACTGTGGTGTGGCTGTTACAGAGTCACATTCACCTGTGAGATGACCCAGTAAAGCAAAACTCCTGGTTATTCCTTTTCCATCAAAGGCTGGAAGTTACGGAACAGCCAGACTCAGGGCAGGAGGAGAACAAGTACAAAGACAAAACCACTTCAGGACTGGACATACAGGATAGTGTGGCACACTTTTCTCTTGCCAGTTCTTTTATACAGACACCAGTTTCTCTGATGATACAGAAATAGACTTAACAAGGTAGCAAGTGCCTGAAGAAATTAAACCCCTAATGTCTCAGGGAGCAGGTGAAAGGTGCCCTTCTCCTGTTGTGAGAGGCCACAGAGAGATGTCCCAGTGATATTTCTTTGTTTCATCTACCAGACACTGAGTTTAATATCCATGGGCAAGACAAGATAATGCAGCACTGGAACACCTGCGATGACTCAGAAGAGTGGCCAAAGGCAGAAGTTTTTAAACCAAGACTAAATTAAGCCTTATTTAAAGTTCAGTTCCAGCCCTACAGGAAGTCCCAGACTTGATGCAGAATTCTTTCAGCAGACATGTATTACCAGTGCTTCACAAGAGATCAAAAGAGATACATATTGTGGCTATAATGGCAAATTTCCTTGTGTTGGACTCCAGTGAATATCCCAGTTGTTTTCAGAGCTCTGGCTGAGAAGTTGAAAAGCAAGTATTTCCCTTTTCCATTCCCATTGTCTCCTCCTGCCTTGTTCAGTCCAAAGAGACAGTGAGATAACCCACTGCTGCCCTTTTTGGCCTCAGTCCTTCCCAGTCTACGAGTCCTCACACTCTTGTTTCTAAAAATATAAAAACACTGCACTGAGACTCTTCCAGTTTCCAGTCCTCTGGAAACTCTCAAGTATCTATGGTATGTAAAAGCTTCCCAGTCTCTCCTGGCAGCCCCAGCTGATTCCCACCAGCTGGGGGCTGGTTCCTCCTCTTGTGAACTGCTACTGACATCTAGCTGCTCCTCCAGATTGCCTGAGCTCATATCAAAGACCTTCCCACCCTCCCCACCACGTCCAGCAGGTCCAAAGCGTGCACTTTCTCAAAGGAGCTGTCCTGAATTCCTGAGAGGTGAAAGAGACCTAATGACATGGCCAGAAAGACTCTAATGATCCAGAAATTATGAATATGCCTCTGGAAAGCCCCTGGGGGGTTCAGCCTCAGCTCCTGGGACGCTGTGATGTTGTTTGTGGACCTACAAGTTGGGATGAGTCTGGAAGGCAGCTCAGGAGAGGCAGCTTGTGATTAACAGTTCCCCAGCAGAAAACACCCTGGAAACACTTTGTTTATTAAAGAGCTCCAAATTATGGAGCTGCAAACCTTGGAAACTACATTTCCATAAGATTTCCCTATTTCTTTGTGCCGATGAGACAGACCCAGGAAGCTTATGAGTTCAAGTAACTGAATGAAAACATGAGGGAAAGCTTAATTTAATTTTTTAAGGTCTTGGAACAATTACTTAGTTTTGTCTTAGTTTATCTAGTGCCCTCATTTCCTGGAGACGAACAGGAAAAATAGCAAGACAGAGGGGAAGTGTGTGCAGAGCAAAGCTCCTGGGCACTGGTGCTGCTGCAGGCACCCAGAGGTGTGAGGGGCAGAGGGGACCGAGGTGTCTCGGAGGAGCAGGAGCGTCCCCAAGGTGCAGACACCCTCCACTCCCACGGAGTACAAGTCATTCTGTGTTTCTGCCTGCGCTACACTGATGTGCCTGAGTGATAACTGCGGGGCCAGGGAAGGAATGTGTGCTCACTCAGGAGAGATGCTTGCTGCAGACAGCTGTTGGGAAACTCCTGAGGAATCATCCACAGACCAGGAGAAGCTTCCAGCGATGCAGCTTACAGCAGTTTCGGTTCGCTCCTGCCACCACACCCTGACTCCCAATTATGTTCTCCAGTCCTAGGAATGAAATCCGGTGATTCCTTGCTATACACAATAACTTTATTAGAGCTTTTACCCATTCTGAGCTTTGTTTCTGTGTATTTTGAGCCAGAGGGAGGCCCGGTGTGTCAGACAGGGCAGGCTGGCACTCAGGCACCATGTCTGGGTCCAGCTGCAGCTCAGCCAGTGGCGAGTGCTTTGTCTTGGGATAAATCACTTTGGGAGTCGTCTCCACACCCGTCTCCAGCCTGCTGGAGATATCACTGGAATGCTTCTGCCTTTCATGGATTGGATAAGGAACATCTAAGGAGGCAAAGAAAAGGGGAGACATCTTTTCAACAGAAAAAAGAATAAGAGCAATAAAATGATGAGTAAATCCATGAATACTGGGATAAGTTAATCCTTAAGTAAATGGGATCATTAACCTGCCATAACAATAACTATTTCAATCCACAATCCTGACATGAGTGAGGATTTCAACAAGAGTTTGAACTCACTTTTCCCTGGTGAAGGAGATTTGGAGTATTTCTTACAAGGAACAGTTGGGTTCCGAAAGCCATGGAATGCCTGTCCCTTGCTCCATGGTCACTGGAAAGTGGCTCCCTAGGGAGAAGACCAGTCCTCTGGAGTCTCAGAAAAACATCGAACGAAAAAAAGCTCAGCCTGAATTTTTATGACAAAAGTGTGAAAGGATTCTTACTTTCTGTTTTCCTTGCTTAGTTAAGATTTGGAAACATTACTGACAGAGAGCATCTAGTTTGTATCAAATGCAGCTTCTCCAGCCCAAGTAGAACTGCACAGGGCAGTGACTGCTCTGCAGCTCTATCAGCATTCTGTCTTTATATGTCCCAGGACAGCAATCCTAAAACTCTGATTAAAATGCAGCACATATTGACAGAGAAATTTGCCATAGGATGTTTTCACTCCCATCCACTATTTCAAAACCACCCTTTCCCAGCAACAATTACAATCCATAATGAGGAGAAGTGCAGAAATTATCTTTCACTGAACAACAGGAAATATTTAAAGCACTTTTACCTTCCTTTACACTCTCCACATAATGAAACAAATCCTTTGTGAATTACTGCAGAGCCACAATCATGTATGAAGAACCTTTCATCCGCGTCCATTAGGAGATCCCTCCTTGGTCTCACTTGTCTCGCAGCAGAGTGTTTCAGATTTGTCACTTTGCCAGTGGAGAGATTGAAAGGTTAATCTCTGTGTCTCTGATCTTTCCAGAGTTCTTACATCATTCTTCATACATCATTCGAAAAGCAAACTTAGTATTTCTTCTTTCTTTTTCATCTTACATATTCAAACCTCAGCACCTTGCATGAAAACTGCTTATTCAACTCAAAATAAAATGAAAATAAATTAATGAGAGATAAAGAGCTCTTTGATGCAATAACCTTTAATGATTTCTTCCTGGTATGTAATTTAGGACAGTGTTTTTCCTGGCTTAATGCTGTAAGTTTGCATCATAAACAAAAAGCTGATGATTCATAAAACATTATTGCTAATGTATTTTTGAAATTAGCAAGAGACATGTAAAGTATCTTCCTTGTCTACCAGGCTTCTTGAAAGGAAACTTCCCTTTGAGAAATTATTCTTGGCACCAATGGCTGGAGTAGCCAGCCTTATGGGAAGAAGAAGCAGCGGTGACACCCACTGTGGAAGGTATAAATAGGGATCGGCGGCCACGGACAGCTCGCAGTCTGATTTCGTATCAAGCTGTGCATCTTGCTTTGGGCTTCTGCTTGCGTTTCCAACCGCTGTCGCCATGAGTTGCAACATTAAGGAGACTATTACTGTGTCTAGCAAAGGCAGGAGCAGCGGTGGCAGCTGTATCATTGGTGGTGGTGGTGGAGCACGGATTTCTTCCTATGGCATAGGCAGTGGCAGAGGTTTTTCTGGAAGGAGTTACTGCGGTGGAGTGAATTATGGAGGGGGACTGAGTGTTGGTAGCTTGGCTGGTGGGAGCTATGGAGGTGGCAACTGCTATGGCAATGGCCTCGGGTTTGGCCTTGGAGGTGGTGTGGTTGTTGGGGGTCTTGGTGGCGACTGCTTGCTTTCATCCTGCGATGAGAAGGTCACCATGCAAAACCTCAATGACCGCCTGGCTTCCTACCTGGACAAGGTGAAGTGCTTGGAGAAGGAGAATGCTGAGCTGGAGTGCAGGATCCGAGAGTGGTATGCGACACAGGGCCTGTCCTGCGAGCCCCGCGACTACAGCTGCTACTACAAAGAGATTGAAGATCTTCAGAACCAGGTAATCCCCCCTTGGGCTGTCCTTCCCCTTTGGAAAACTTACTGCTGAATTTATGTGTTGTTCCTCCCCTTTGGAAAACTTACTGCTGAATTTATGTGTTGTTCCTCCCCTTTGGAAAGCTTACTGCTGAATTTGTGGGTTGTTCCTCCCCTGTTGAAAGATTACTGCTGAATTTCTGGGTTGTTCCTCCCCTTTGGAAAGCTTACTGCTGAATTTGTGTTTAGAACCTACTGCAGTTGTTGGAGGGAACTTTGGTGCTTGTGAATGTCTTTGCAAACAGAAATTTTGGCAAATTCCCCTGTGACATTGCTGAGTGTGGGGGCTCATCAAGGATGGGTGCTGCAAGGTGGTGTGGGTGGGAGAACGCTCTGAAAAGGAAAAGGATGCTTTGGTACATTGTATTTGACTATACAACTGTAAATGTGATATAACCAATGTACTCTGAGGAAATGTAGTGGTGTCAGCTCCACAGGAAAAGCAAAGCACACTATGGAACAATCAAAAACATACACATTGAATGTTATAAATTTTAGGTGAGAAAAGCTGAGAATTGAAACTGGTTGTCACAGTGGCACAAACAGCCTGATATTAATAAGTCCATAATGAAAGTTGTGGCTGATCCTAAAGTTTAAAGACACCTTCCCACCACCTTCCCTGAAGGTCCCATGTCCAGAACATGCCAGCTTGAATGTCAGTTGAGATTTAGTATCTTAAAGAAGGTTCTTTAGGTTATTTTTTTAAAGCATCTTTGGAACTTGCCTTCAGTTCTTGAAACTGGAAGGTTCCATCTCACAGCTCTTTAATTCCCAGCTCTATGGGGTTGATATCTTTCCTTCTGTGAGTAAAGGAGGCAAAGTCACCTCCTTCAAATTCTCTGCTGAAGGGATAAGGTTATTTAAGTAAGAAGGGAACAGAAAAAGGGAATTGTGAAGAGTTACTACCTAACTGCAATGCAGAAAGACCTATAGAGTAGAACAGGAGAGAGGAGACATCTCTCATGGTTTGCTGTTTTCCCAGATTGTCTGCGCAACCATTGATAACAACAAGATCATCTTGGACATTGATAACAGCAGGATGGCTGCTGATGACTTCCGTGTGAAGTGAGTGCCCCTCTATGAATCTGCTGCCTCCCCCCTGCTCCTTTCCACCTCCCTGGGAGGCTCAGAGCTCTAATTACAGAGGCTCCAGACACGTCTCCCCACACCACTGTGGTAGGGCAGGATGATGAAAGGCATTTTGCTCCTGGTCACCAGCCCTCCCTTAATTAATGCTCTTGGGTAAAACATTTAGCAACGGCATTTGTGGTGAGGCTGGGGACGGGCACCTCAGGGAGTGGCCCATTTTCACCCCAGACCAACGCAGATGGGATCAACAAAGCAGAAATGCAGCTGAATAAGTGATACCAAATACACAGTGAGCAGGAGCAGGGGAAAAAAAACCATGAGGAAGAAAAGCTTTCACATAACAGACATGAAGTGGTGCAGAAATCCAAGGCATGGTGCATTCAGCTTGGACAGCAAAATGCAGATCAAAGCATGGAGCTGGGGAAGGAGATCTTGGCACAAACAGAGCCCATGTGGGACATCCCTGTCCTGAATCTGTGCTTTCTGACCCAACCTAGGTATGAGACGGAGCTGGCGCTGCGCCAGAGTGTGGAGGCCGACATCAACGGGCTGCGCCAGGTGCTGGACCAGCTGACGCTGTGCAGGTCTGACCTGGAGGCACAGCTGGAGTCGCTGCGGGAGGAGCTCTGCTGCCTGAAGAAGAACCATGAGGAGGTAAGTCCTGCCCTGACCCTATGAGCACCATGGCCATAGCAGAAAACTTTGCCACTCTGCTTGGAATTTGAAAGTTTATCCACGTTCAGGCCACAGCTTTCCCACCAAACTTTCCGGGGCTCAGACCGCTCTGTCTCAGGAGGGAAGGGAGCTCTGTCAGGGGCAACTGCTGCTCAGGGGGCTGTGCTGACACTGGGAGTGCCAGAGGAGGGAAAGCTGTTGCTGACTCCAGTGGATGAAGACAGAAATTAGCCAACAGATTTGTTGGGAAAACACTTGCACCATCCTCCAGTGCCTTTCACAGTCACAACAGGGAGGAAAGTCTTGCAGGGAGGGCAGTTCTTGGCCACTGAGCTTGGCTCTTCTGTGCTGCCTTCCAAAAGCCAGTATGATCTGATCTGGTATTTATTTCCAGGAGATGAGTTGCCTGAGGAAACAATCAACTGGAGATGTGAGTGTGGAGGTCAATGCCTGCCCAGGACCAGATCTCAGGCAAATCTTGGAGGATTTGAGATGCCAGTATGAAACGCTGATAGCGCGCAACCGCAAGGAAGTCGAGGATTGGTATGAGTGCAAGGTAAGGGACACATTTGTGCTGCCAGCCAGACTGACACACGCAGCCCCGGGCTCAGGAGCCTTTCAGAGACCAGACATGGAGACCTTAAGCAGTTCTTCCTTCCCAGTAGAGCCTGAGAGCAGCACTCGTTATACCCTGTGTTCCACAGGAGCCACAGGCCTGTCTGACCAGTTTGTTATGTCCCATCTGGAACAGCAGCATTTGCCGCAAGGCCTTGTGGTGTGTTGTTGGAACAGAGATATTCCACACTTGGATTAAAGAGATTTAATAGCCACGAGGTTAATGGGGTTTGTAAAATGAACAAGTGGGGGGGCTGGTAGGGAACACCCTGTGCACAGAGAACCTGCCCTGCTCCCTGTTTCCTTTCTTTGAACATTCACCATGTTCTGCTCCTGTAAAAGCAATACCCAGATATTCCCTGAAACTCTTTATCCTGGATTGGTGATTTCAGATTGAGGAGGTGAATCGGGAGGTTATTACAAGTGGTCAGGAGGTGGAGACGTGCAACAACCAGGTGACTGAACTGAGACGCCAATTACAAGCCCTGGAAATCGATCTCCAAGCTCAGCTCAGCCAGGTGGGTGATGAGCTGACTCAGCTCTGACTGGACACTGCTGGGTTTCTTAGCATGAACAGCCAGACCCACCAACCAGCACGATGGTGGTGAATGGCTCATTCATTTTTGGACTGGAGATAACAAACTCCAGGATGACACTTAAATGATGGTTGGTTTTTTTTTTTTGCTTATCTTATCAGAGAAATAACTTGGAATCATCTCTGGCTGAAACTGAGTGCCAGTACAACACCCTCCTCGGTGAGCTACAGAACCAGATCACGTGCGTGGAGCAGCAGTTGGCTGAAATAAGAGCGGAAATCGAGTGCCAGAACCAAGAGTACAAGATCCTGCTGGACGTCAAGTGCCGCCTGGAGCAGGAGATCCAGACCTACCGGTGCTTGTTGGAAGGAGGACAGCAGGACCTCATGTAAGTGCCTCTCTACATCCACTAGAGAAAAAATGAAAATGCCAAGGATGTGAATTACAGATTGGGTATCCAACCTGATCTTTAGTCCTTCTTAAGGCTTTCTCTGAGATGAAAAAGTTGCCTCATTAACAACTTTCTTGTGATGAACATTCCAATCAGAGCTAAATGTCAGTCCTTGGGATCTGTGAAGCAGAACATCAAATCTGTTAACTGCTGGTGACAACACTGTCACTCCTGGCATTATGTCAGCATTGGTGACAGTCCCCTTTTTGTAGTGAGATGGATGAGAACTGTCTAAACCAAGGGGGAGCACAAATGCAAAGCAACTCTGCAAGTGAAAGAAAATGTAACATAAAATACTGTAACCCCTATAAAGGCCAAAGTTTGAGACTTTGTGTCATGTAGTCAGTCAGCAGTGACATGTAAAGTTCTAAAATTCCCTATTTCTCTCACCAAATTTATCCCACTAGTCACGGAGGAGGAATCGGAACTGGTGGAGGGGTCATTAGGACAAGCCACACCTACACAACAACTACAGCTGCCCACTGCCAGCCCCAGGTCCCACCCTGCAAGACCGGAGACATACAAGGTAAGGGCTGTGTCCCCACAAAAGGAAAACTGGCTTTGTTCATTTCCTTGTGCACTAGGGCCAGGGGACAGCACATTCCTAGGACATGTCATTGGCATCCTCTGAGAGTCACTGTGCTACGGGGGGATCTGTTACAGTGGTGGTGTCACTGAGAAATGGGTTTAAAGAGAGCTTGGACTGAACACAGGGTGCCGGAAGCAAATGGGAGACAAGGAGTGGTAGAATGCAGAGAAGGCCAGGGAAATAAAGCATGAAGGGAAGATCTGGAAGAAGAAGCAAAGAAAACAACAGCCAAAGTTTAGCAAAAGAGTCTGGAGAGAGTGAAAAGAAGAGTAAATCTATAACTTTACAAGTGAAAATTCCCATTTAAGCAAATTATTTAGGGAATTTCTGGAGCTTCCTGGCTTGCTGCCAACTGCTCCATCCTAGCAGTGCGTTCCAGAAAGAAGGGCACCACACAGATCCAATTTCTGTTATTTGAAGGATTTTACTTGTGTTCCAAGCAAACAGTGCTGCTGTGTTTTCTCTCCAGTGACCTGCAGGAGAATTTGTGATTAAGGAGAAACGGACTGGAATGTGACGGGGAAACCCACAGACAACCCGGGAACACTCCGTGTTCACTGCACCCTCTGTGCAGAGAAAGTAGAAGTAACTCAGCGACGCTTGGCCTCGTAGCTAAAGGGGGTGTCAGGAGCCACCTCCTCTGTTCTGCTCTTCTGTTCTGCAATGCTGTAACCTCTAGGAGTTACCTGAGTTAGTCAGGTCACTTAGGCACCTGCTGGTGAAAATTGTCTCTAATAAAACTTTGCTTCTGCCTGATGCAATCAAGAACCTGTGTCTGAAACTGGGTTCCTTTCCAACACCAGATGCTGATCCATGCACAAGGGGCACCTAAACTGATCAGCCTGGCCTTGCTGGCCTGGCAGGTCTTGTCCAGCTCTTCCCTGTTGTCACAGCCTGAGGCAGATGTTGCCCATTCCGGTGTGACACAGGGGGAGCCATCAACGAAAGAACAGTGACAGGAATTTCCAAGGCTCAGGCAGCGGTGTATCCACACACAGACACCACCTCTGCAGCCATCTCTGGTGCACATCTCCAGCTGCTCTCCAGATGTGTCAGGTGTTAACCTGGGAGATGTGCTGGCGCTGGGGAGCACGATGTCTGTCACACAGGTCTCAGCAGGTGGCTCCTGGCCCCGCTTGTCTCCCGGACTTGTGCAGTGTGAGTGTGTCCGAGTGGTGCTGCCCTTCGGCAGAGCAGATCCCACCTCCTCTGCGTCAAACCCCTCCCGGGGAGGGGGATCATGCGAGGACAGTGCCCCTTCTCCTGGGTGCCTGTCAGCAGAGCAGCAGGTGCTGAGATGGCAAAAGTTCTCAGCAATCTCTTCTGCTCTTCAGACAGCCAGGGGGTGGTTGGACATCCAGAGCTGTGCAGAGCCACCCACAGGACGGGAAGAGCTGACGGCCTGGAAGCCGTTTTTGTACCTTATGTGGCACGGTACGAAGATTTCTCACACCTAAACACGTGTCAAATATTTTTGACTCCTTTGCTGAGAAATTAAAAAACATTTGAAACATGAAAGCAAACTCATTTCCCCAAGTCCCACTCCTGACTGTGCCACACGCGTGCAAAAGAGCATTTCTGCCTCTGCTCTGGCCGATTCCTGCGTTGCAACGAGCCGGGAGCCGGGACGGGGCAAAGGGAGGGCGGAATTTTGGCTGTGAGGAAGCGGAGAAGTGACAAGAGTGATCCCTGGCGGCCGGGAGGCGGCGGGGACGGGCGCTAGCGGGGCGGCTGCGCCGGGACCAGAGATGCTGATTCCGACAGCGGTTCCTGCCGGCAGCACCGCACCTTCGTGGGGCCGGGACAGGGTCTCTTCCCGCTCTTCCCGGACTCGAATTTCTCCCTGCAGCTGTCTAAACTCTTGGACAAAGCCCCGGAGCTGCGTTCGCTCCTCCCAGCAGAACAGCGTGAATCAGGTCCTCCAGGAGCGAGAGGCAGATGCTCATCGAAACTAAAATCCTGGGAATCTGGCATCTGACTTTTCACCTTCTGCTCCATCGGCACTGCCCTTCTTGTACCACAGAATGAAATAGCAACCTGAAGTACCTGTGAAAATATTTACACTGGGTTGGGTTTGGTTGTTTTTCCCAGAGGAGGAAGAAATTTAAAATACTTATACTGGGTTGGTTTTATTTTATTTTGGTTTTCCCAGAGGACAGAGACATTGAACACGCCTGAGAATACAGGACAAAACTGGCCAATCCAGAAACTGTCCAGTATGGACCGAGTCCGAAGCAGAGGTTTGCCATTAGCCCTGTATTTCTGTATTTAAAGTCACATAAAAATTTAAGAGCAGCTGGAATAATTGGTAATCCTGACTGACGTGCAAATGCTTCTTGTGCTGAAGAACAAGGAAATGGATAAAGTGCCTGGGAGATCCTGGCATTTCCCAGCTCTCCCCATCAGGTGTCAGCTGTTCCCAGCTGGCGGATCCAAAGGAAACACTGACCTGTCGGTGTCCTGGTCCCGAGCCCCTGTCCTGGCCCCGGCCTGTCCAGCCCCTGCTCTGCCCCAGGTGTGCAAACACCTGAGAGCAAGGTCTGAGACTCTGCTTAAAGCCGGGCTCGCATTTTCCTAAGAGGCCCAGAGACGCCAAGTAAATGGAGACGCTAATCCTGACTGTGGCTAAGTGGAAGTAGTTGCTGTTAGCCTATCCAACAGAAGTACAATGATAGGTGATTAAAATGATATAAAAATGCATCGATCCACAATCCGCAGCAATTTCAGCCCTGTCCAGCCCCCCTGCCCTGCAGGGGGTAGGCAGCGCTCCCTCTGTGCCCCCGAGCCCTGCGCCCACCATGCCGAGAGATCCCGTCCGATTCTGCGTTCCACCACACGGGATATTTGGAGATTATCTGGAGATGCAGGAACTGAACGATCCCCGGGCCTGGGCTGCAGGTGCTCTCTAGAGGGCACTCGGCTCCCACCGAGCTGCCGAAGGGCGCCCGCGGCAGAGGCGAGCGGCAAAGGCAGCGCTGGGGGCTTGGCTCATCCCCTCCCAGCAGAGCCAGCAGGTGAATTGGTGTCTGCGGGATGTGCTGGGGACATCCCAGTGCCGCAAAACACGGAACCCGCCACCAGCCCTGGCATCCTGCTCCAGCTCCGCCGGCATTTAGTGCTCACACTCGTAGGGAGGTGGACATGACCCAATTCTCCGTGTGACTTCAGGGATGGTGCAGGTGTCCCCCTGCCTCCCGCATATCCCAGGTGTTCTCCCGTGTGGGGGTGCGTGGGACGGGCGCCAGGCTGAAACTCACTCACCAATTTGCTAATACCTGTTTGTTTTCCAAACGGCACTGGAGTGTTTTGCATTGTGTTGTTAGGTGGGAGCACAGTGAAACCCAGGGTCTCCTCAGGGGTTGTAAACCTGCTGTAATTACCCTTTGCTAATAAGGGTCTTGCCGATGGAGCAGCAGCTGAGACCCCAGAGAGCCAGCTGGGCCAGTGGCTGTTTAGTCCCACAATGAAGCTGTTCCAAACCAAAGGGTTTGTGCTCCGAAAGTCTCTTATGGCTCTGACTCACCTAACTACTGCTCCTATCACAACCACCATCACTCTGTTGGGTGGTGGAGCTTTTGAAGGTGCTCTTTAATGTTTCATCACTACTCGCTTCTGCAATAGTGAATGAGTAACAGATCAGGTAGAATGCAGGCAGGAATTTTACTTTTCCTAAAGGAGGGATGTTTGCTGGATTGGACACTCCTGCCTGCCCTTCCAAGGAGGGCAGCAGGTCACCTGCCTGTGCCAAGTCTAGCTTTAACTGACCAGTGGGTGAACGTGCTGCATTAGGAGCACTGGACACAACAGGGACAGATTGCAGGGATATTCCCTGTGGCCACACACCTTGGGGTGTGGGTGGACGCCAAGATTACACCCTGTCTTGCAGAATAGTTCAGGAGAGGCGGGGACTTTCTCACTTCTAAACAGATATTTTAAAACCCTTCACTTTAAAAAAGCCTAAATAGTTTTGGGCATAAGGGAGTCACAGAATCATTTAGGTTGGAAAATCCCTCTGTGATTCTCGAGTCCAGCCCTTCACCCAGCACTGCCAAGGCCACCACTTGCAGATGATTTTCACAGAATATCACTGAGATCTAAAACCAAACCGTATGTTTTGGGTTGTGGGAATGAACCCAAGCACACTGATGAGGAGCCCCATGCCTGAAGAAGAATGGGGCATCATCTTTTCTAATTACAAAAATGCATTTCTAGAAAATCACACATTCACTGGAAATTGTTTCAACTGACAGTATTTTCAACATCAAATATTTCTGGGTGGAACTGCTGCCAGGCACCCACAGCTATGTTAGTGGGGGAAAAAAAGATTCCAAACACATTGTGCCCTCACTGCAGAGTGAAAAATTAATTGTTGGGTAGGAAATACTTTTTCTTAGAACTCTCTGTTAATCCACTATTAAAACAATAAACATGATTGAGCTGTAATATGTTACAACTGATCTAAATCAGATTTTTCAGTTCTCAAATATCTAGCTTTTTATTGGATAAGAAAAAGATCCTCATCATTTAAATTTTAATGGAGAAGAGAACAATTTCATGCTAAGTGTCAGGCAGCTGAACCTCACTGGAATGAAGAGCAGAGTACAAACAAGAATGATGTTTACCCTCCAACACAGTCACGCTGCACGGCCTGGCTTTCTTTTCTACTATGGAGAAATCCTGTGGGATTATCTGGTGTTAATAAAACTGCCTGATGATCATATAATGGGAGTTAGTTTATAACATGTAATTATGAGAATGAGTCATATTCCCCAGGTAGATATTTCATAGTTTTTCTCTGTGTAGCAACATACAAGAACTGAGTTTTCCTGACAAGACCTGATCAGAAGCAGGAAGGATGGAAAAGGATCCCAGTGAAGCACCAAAAAGGGGATGACAATTGAGTTGTGACCCCACAAATGTGCTCAGCAACCTCAGCGGTTTCTCCCAAGCACAACAGTGTGGGGAGGGTGTGGATGTGGGGCTGGGAAAGGTGCTGGGGGCTGACAGGAGCTGGTGTGTGCTCACCCACACCCCCAGCCTGAGCTCTGCCCAAGCCCCTTCCTGCTGCCACATTCCCAAAGGAAAAGGGATTCATTCTCCCGCAGCCTCTGCTTCAGCCAACGCACATCTGGGTAGTGCAGAGCACACGGGAACCCTGCCATTGAAATGCTGAGTGAATTCCTGCCCGTCCCGGCAGAATTCCTGCCAGTGCTGCCTGAGCCAGGCTTAAATACTCCGCCCTCCTCTTTGGGCAGGAGCTCGTAACTGTTTCATCACAGGAAAGGGGAGAGGCCTCGTTGCAAACAACGGTGGTGCCACCTGCCTCCAAGACATCTTTCTCCTCCTCCTCCTCCTGCTCCCTCCCCCAGTTTGGCTCTGCCCAGTTTTTAGTCCTGCTGCAGTGAGCAGCACCAGCCCCAGATTCTGTGATGTTTCACTGTCCCCATTTCACAGGTGCTGCTGGGGACCCTTCCAGTTTCTGCAGAGTTTATTGCAATCACTTTTATGGGAAGGTTTCCCAGCCCTCCAGCTGCATTTCAGCAGCATCTCTGGATTTTGCTGGGAACTTTATCTAAGATCACCCAGGAAGCTCAGTGTGTTGCAAGGGCCTGGACAATATTATGAGACAGAACTGCAGAGAAAATTACCACCTCATAAACCAGCTTCCACCTTACAGCAGCTCTGAAATAAAACATTCCTTTCATATGTCTCTGATCCTGGCCAGGATTTCCAGACATGATGAATCTGTCAGGCTTCTTCAGTTTTAAGGAGCTAAGTTTCCCTGTTGACATAAATTGCCTGCACAAGTGCTAGGAGAAAAACGGCATTAAATCTTCCTTTCATGTATTAAAAATGAAGCTATGAAGTTGCACACAAGCGTCCTCGCTGATATTCAAACCATACAAAATGTTCTTTCATTAAGGGAAGACAGAAAGGTTGATCTTCCTAGAAGGAATGACTGATACAGAAGATGTAATAAACTTTCCAGGAAAAAAAAACTAACCAAACCTTTCTGCAGAATTATACAGAACAACGCAGATTTGTTCCCATGTCCCTGTTTCAGGGTGTCAAAGCAACGGTTAAATGGGACATAACCCAGCTGCTTCTTGAGCCAAAGGAGCTGAAAGTATAGAAGAGAATTTCATTCACTGTGGGAGAAAAGGATTTCTCACTGGAGAAAATAATCCCCCAGACTCCACTGAGTGTTGTGGTGAACCATTTAAATTCCTACAATGCAGGGAGGCCTTGCTCCCTCGGATGTTTCAGAGATGGAGCAGCAGGTGGAACGTGAGGCATGTCCTCTGCGTGGGCCAGGGTGTGCTGGGAGGGGCCTCTACCACAGGCTATTTCCACAAACAGTTGCTGTAACAAACAAAGCTTAATTAGCAACAATCACCACCACAAAGGCTGAGTGAGAAAACAGCAATATCCCAAATCAATATAGGAAATTGGGTGTCACATGAGTTCCACCTACAAGGTTTGACAGGTAACAGACTGGGATTTGCTGAGGATCGTGTGCCTGGGCAGGAGGAAAGGGGTGAGAGGTACCCAGGGGAGAAATGTCACAGTCTGAGCTCAGGGTGCTGTGAGGGATGACAGGGCAGATGTGCAGCTGAACTATCCACTGCATCGGGCAAAGATATGATCTTAAAAGAAGAAAATGGAAGACAGCAAATATTTCCTACTTTTGGTCATGCTGTGTCTGTGAATGGAAAACAAACCTGAAGGAAAAATGCTGTTTTGATGTAGTTTATTCACTTAATCCCCAAACCAGGAACTTTACCTTTCTCCTCCAAGTGTTGCATTTGTGCTGCATAGGGAAAACATCCTGATAAACTTCTGAATCCCCTTCAGGGACATGACCAGTGACACTCCCAGCCATGTCAGGAGAGACCAGCCCCAGGCCTCAAAGCTTTCCCAGGTCTCTCAACCATCCTGTACCTGCATTTGGTCCAAGCACGTGAAGGGTTTTTCCCTGCAACAACCTGCCACACTTCCTTCCCTCAGCCTGACACAGAGCTGTTCTGCAGTTGTTGTGATACCATTTTTCATAATTAATTTGTTATTTATAAAACACAATTACAGAGGTGTGATTGGAATAATTGCTGACACGTGATATTTGCCATTGTTCATTGAGTTTTTATGAGGTATTTATGAGAAGTCAGAGTGGTTCTGTGTACCTACAACGTGCATCCTGCAATAGGCTTTCCAAAGGCATAAAGCAATAAAGGAATACATGTAAGGAGCATAGAGCATAGGAAAACCATAAACCTATGAAAATATCAGTTAGCTATAAAAAAATAAGCCAGAATTCCCTGACAAATATCTGAGCATTAGAAGAGAGATATGAACATCCATTGCTGTCCTGTATTGTGGCAGTGTGTTGTTGTGCTGTGACCAGGACAAGGTGAGTGGGATGAGTTTGTTTCGGGTGACCGTAGGCAGTGCACTAGATCTCAACACAGATCTCCCTAATTTAGAGCCACCCAACAGAAATTACATGTTTTGTATTAATAAACAAATGGTCACAAACACTCAGAGGAAGGGTTAAGCTTCCTGCCACAGCCAAGCATCTCCCTTTGGCAAATTAGAGCTTGCAACCGCACATGGAAAGCGGGTACTCCCTTCCACGGTGACACCCACTGTCTCAGGTATAAATGCAGAGGAGGCCAGCTGGAACTTGGAGCTATGATTCCAGAACAACTGTAAGACCAGCTTTGAGTTTCCACCTGAGTTATCTGCTGCTGCCACTATGAGCTGTGGCTCCAAGCAGCCCCTGAAGAGCTGCCTGCGAGGGAGCAGTGGTGGAGGGGGCAGCTCGCATTCCTCGGCCTCCTCGAGGACAGTCACTTCCACTTCCAGGACAAGTGGTGGTGGCAGGTTTTCTGGCGGCAGTTGTGGTGGAGGAAGCTCCCGGAGCAGCTGTGGTGGGGGAGGTGGTGGTCATGGCAGGTGCAGTAGCTATGGAGGAGGGATGAGCAGCAGCAGCTGGGCAGGAAGGATGGGTGGTGGATGTTATGGAGGGGGAATGGGCCACAGCAGCATGGGAACGGGCTTCAGGTCAGGCGGGAGCGCCTTTGGGGGCGGTTATGGAGGGGGCTTCGGTGGAGGTGCTGCTGGTTTCAGTGGTGGCAGCTTTGGCAGTGGTGGCTTCTATGGAGGGAATGTGGGAATTCTCTCCAACGATGAGAAGCTGACCATGCAGAGCCTTAATGAACGCCTGGCTTCCTACATGGAGACAGTCAGGAATCTGGAAAAGGAAAATGCTCAGCTTGAACAGTTAATCAGGGAGTGGTATCAGAAGCAAGGTCCTATTGGCCCAAAGGACTACAGCCACTATTATGAACAAATTGAAGAACTTCAAAAACAGGTAGGATGTTCCTTGCCAGAGAAGTTTAAGCACTGACAGACTGGGAGGTTCACAGGGAATGAATATTTTCCTAACATGTTGTGTCTCTTCCAGATTGTGGCTGCAGCTGTGGAAACCCACAAAGTACTTTTGGACCTGGATAATACAAAGATGACTGCAGAAGACTTTAAAATAAAGTAAATATATATTGTTCTTTTACAGGCATTGACTTCCTTCCTCCTGCTTTCCTGAGTTTAGTTTCATAGATTCATTCCATAAACAAATATCAGTCCACAGGGACTTGGCTTCCTCCTGCTTCTGTGGCAGTGCAACTGAAATAATCTGTGAAACTTCAAAATTTTCAGTATTTCTAAAGTGATATTTGATGGGAATTCTGCCTATGGCTGCAGAGACAGAGCTTACAAGAAGGTTTTGGTTTTAAAAATATAAAAATTGGGATTTTCTGTACTGCAAGTCAGGTTAACCAGATAGATGGAACCTGTACAAAGTTGCAGTAATGAGAGACGATTAAAGAGACCACAGAACACATTTTAATATTAAATTTTGATATTAATATTAAACTTTACATTTATTTAATAGAAAGAATAATAACTTTATGTTATTAAGTAATATTAATAATTAAATGTTAAGTACTGGCTGATGATTTCCTAATTCTGGTGGCTGAGAGATGCTGCATGCTCCGAAGTACAGACACAAAAGCACACGCTGATACTGGAATAGGTGAACTTTTCTATAAATAATGTCAGGAGGAGGAGGACTGAGGTCAAAGGAGCAGGACTCACCTCTCTGCACTGTTCCTGGCAGGTATGAGATGGAGAGTGGGCTCCGGCAGAATGTGGAGGGCGACCTCAACAGCCTGAGGCCCTTGCTGGATAACCTGACCCTGACCAGGTCCGACCTGGAAATGCAGTTTGAGTCTCTGAAGCAGGAGATCATCGACCTCAAGAAGAACCACGAGGAGGTAAGAGCCAGCTCCTTGAAATGCACACTGGAGATGTGGGAAGGTGACATCTTGTGCTCAAAACACCAACCAAGGGGCAGGAGCAGGCTGCTCCTGGGTGTCCCTGAGCTCAGCCCCCTCAACAAGCAATGACTGGAAAGTCAAGGCCAAATAATTGCAACGCAAGCCCCCTAAATATATGTAAATATGTTGTTGAAAGGCTCCATTTGTGTTCATTGTCCTTGGGCCTGGGTTTTCTCTGCAGGAAATGAAACTGCTGCAATCCCAGTCCAATGGGGATGTGAATGTGAAGATGAATGCTCCTCCAGGAGAGGATCTGCTGAAAAAACTGAATGAGATGAGGCAAGAATATGAAGCTATTATTCAGAAAAACCGTGCAGAGGTTGAAAAGTGGTACGAAAGCAAGGTAAATGGTGACAGCTCTTGCTAAGAACTTCCTGTAGAGGAATGACACAACATCCATTGCTTTTACAAAATAACAGTAGAGTCCCTTTGGTCAAAATGAAGTAAATCACAAGTGGGCTTGAATTGCTCCGGTTTAACAGCTCCATTCTACCAGTGGCCCTTATGCAAATTGTTGTGTCCCATGATAAACTGCCATGGTGGCACTGTAAGTAAAACTCAGAAACTCCAATTCCATACATTACTTTTTCAGATGGAGGAAGTGAGTCAACAAGTCCACTCAAGTACCCAGGAAATGGAATCGAGCAACCAACAGATCTCTGTGCTGAGACGTGAATTTCAGAGCCTGGAAATTGAGCTGCAGTCACAGATCAGTCAGGTAGGTAACAACTGCTCCTGATCCCCTGATATGCCAAGAACTCAGGAGCTGCTGGAATGCCAGGAGGTCAGCGGTGACCATCAGTGAGGATCCTTGGCACATCCGATACCATGTGGAATTTTTCTCATGTTGGGCATAAGAATGATCTAATCCTGCCACATTCCCATAAACACTGCATTTTGTTTTCCCTCTGCAGATAGACTCTCTGCAATCCAACCTGGATGACACGGAACGTCGCTACAACATGCAGCTGCAGCAGATCCAGGGCATGATCGGGCCCTTGGAGGAGGAGCTGGCCAGCATCCGCTGTGAGATGGAGAGCCAGAACGAGGAGTACAAGATGCTCCTGGGCATCAAGACCCACCTGGAGCAGGAGATCCAGCAGTACCGGGCACTGCTGCATGAGGGGCAGCAGGGAATTAGGTACAGACATCAATTAATTAACTTTCTATTGATGCAATCAGGGAAAGAGGACAGCAGCAATCTTTGTATTCGGAACTGGTGTAAGTGGTTAATCATCAACATATTTACTACAAGCACAAGAATTCACATGGAATCTAAATCTTAGCTGGCAGCATGCAAAGCTGTACTTTAACAATAGTATTTAGACTTGTAATTTGCCATTTTTTCCCCTAAGTATCACCAGGAAGTGCCATTATTTGGGAAAAATGAAAGGTAAGAAAGAAATAATACACCCCTTTCTCCTTGCAGCACTTCACAGGGAGGAGCTGGTGGTGGATCTTCAGGAGGAGGAGGTCATGGAGGAAGTAGTGGAGGAGGAAGCTGTTGGTCCTCAGGTGGAAGAAGCAGTGGAGGAAAATCTGGAGGATCCTATGAAAGATCTTCCTCTTCTGAAAGTGGAGGAGGAGGAAGTGGAGGAAGAACAGGAGGTGGAAGCTGTGGTAAAACTTCAGGTGGAGGAGGTGGCAGTGGTGGAGGAGGAGGGGGTAAATCCTGCCTCTTCCGCTCTTCATCTTCCCAGTCCCAGCCTGATGACTCTTGTGAAAGCCCAGGTAAAAACTGAAATAAAAAATACGTCCTGCCATTTACAGTTCTCTCTGAATAGCAGGAAAGGATATAACAACTTCCTTCTGGGAAATATTATTGCTATTTTTTTCCCAATCTTGTTTTAAGACCACTGTGACATTTGTTCTTAGTGACAAATCAACATAAGCAGCATGAAGGATGGCATGAAGGGTTGCATCAGAGGATGAGTGAAAAGAGGAAATGGAGTAGGGAAAGGCAAAATGGTGCCAAATCCAAAGTATGCAGGGAATTAGGGAAGTCAGAAGTTAGAAATGTGACTGACATTAATCAGCGGTTGGTTAAAGCAGGGCAGAATAGTGGGAACACTCCAGACATTTAAAATATAAGGGACATTAGCTGCAAAATACTGAAGTAGCAAAAGGTGGAGAGCGACCAAAGGGGCTGATCTGTATCTGATTTCCTGGCTGTGGTTCCAGGAAGTGCTGAAAACATGAAGCCCTGCCTGGAAGGAAGCAAAACATTGGAGAGAGGAGCAACCATGGAGGAAGTGTCTCAAGCCATAAAACACATGAGACTGGGTAAGGCTCCAGTCCTGGCAGCACCTCAGGCAAAAGCCTGAAAATGGTGAAAAAGAGCAGGATGATGTAATTTTTAGAAAAGTTCAATTCCACTTTTGATTTTTCATGAAAAGATGGAAAATGATCCTGCTTTGAGGTTTCCATTTACTCCTTATAATTCAGTCAGGCTCTGTCCCAAACACAGTTTCTATGGCAGACTGACAGTCCTGACATGAGAGTTGGTTCTCGCTCAAAGGGCCTGAAGCCATCAGTGCAGACAACAGCAACACTGCACAGACACTCCTGATACTGAAAACAAGGCAGTGAATTCAGGAGGATTTTGTGTCATGAAGAAGATTATTTGGTAAAATTTGGTGCAGACGAGCTCTAGTTTTTAAAAAATTCCTACTTTTTTGCAAATTCCTCCATAAAAATTTGCTCCTCTGATCAAACACGCCCTCTGCCCTGCAACACTCCAACATATATTAATGCTTGGTATGTAAGGTTAAAATATATTATGTGCCATCTCTCTTTAACTTATAAAAATCTACTGTAAATATGCGTACACACATAAATGCAGATTCTAAGTTCACCTGTATTTGGTTTGTACTGCTGCAGCCACTCTAAATTTAAAGTGATTTGCACTCCCATGGCTGAGAACAGAAGCAGATCCATGTAGTTAATTGCTAAATCTGCACACACACTGTACGGACTCAGGTCTGACACTTTCTGGACCTTTCCAGGAGACTGGGAACAACCCTGGTGCACTGAGAACTGTACAGGTGATACTTAGGAAGTAACATAAGGTTAAAAATGCTGAATTCTTCAAAGAAATTCTTGCTTTCCTCCATCTTTCAACAGGGAGTTTCAGAAAGGTTGAGGAGTGATCAGCAAGATCAGCATCTTCCACTGCACGACCTCCCAGAGAGACCTTTGGACCAAGCAAGACTCTACTGAGCACGGCTGAACACACCCTGCCACGAGCAGGAGCGAGCCCTTGTCCAACTCACTCAACACTGCTCACTCCAGGGGCTCCTCAGAGCTCTCTGGATGTCCTGTCTGCTCCTTCCATCTGTGTTTCTGTACCGAATCACTGTTACCCGAGTTAATCTCTACCGTGATTGGTGTTCCTGTGGAATAAATGCTAATAAATCTTTGCTTCTCTCTGATGCAACCAGAAAACTGTGTCTGGTCCAAGCTCCTTTAGCAGAGATTTTTGTTTGAATCAGTTATAAATATCAAGCCCCACCTGTGTGATGTGTCAGATTATCCATAAGTCCCAAAGTTTTCAGTGATATATTCACCACTTGAGACTCACTGGGCAGAATTTTGCAGTCTGCACTGCAGACTGTTGGTCACTGCAATGCCTGCGATAGGAAAACTCAGTCAAAACCCTTCTGCTACTGACTTCTATCAGAGGCAAGAGGGTGGGTTTAAGGAACTGACTATTCCCTATAAAACCTCTTTAAAATATGAGCTCTGTTGGGAATTTCACTTGAAAATAACCCAGAGGGTTTCTCACGCGATGCCTGCTCACAGCTACATCCTTTCCCCTGTGCACTTCTCCCCTCACCTGCTCAAGCCTGAACAGAACTATCACTCTGTGAGTATTTCTTTCTCAGTTTTACAACCACCAGGTTTGTTTTCTCCCTCTGATGAAGGCATCACCCATGGGAGAATGTTGGGAAACACAGACTGAGTGGGAGACCGTGGGAACGGGAATCCCAAACGCCTGAGTTCCAGGCAGATCCGTGCGAGTGATTCACAGTGTTGCCTTATGCTGGGCTCTCAGCCATGAACTCATATTGGAAAACAAGAAAAAATCTCATTTTTTTTTTTCCTGACCAGTGTCTCTCTTGGAGGCTGGAGGAGCCAGCTCACCTGCATGAAGGACCCCTGCACACACAGTCATGTGCTGATACACCTGGCCTGACACTACAGCCATGGTGGTGATGGTTTGCCAGGATACCCCCAACTCCCACCTACTGCAAAATCACCTTCTTATTTTTTAACCCCTTGCAGCATCACATCATGCTTGGGTCTGCTTTGCTACCTCTCCCCTAAGCCTACTTTCTCCAATTGCTCGCTCATTTTCCACCTCTGGCAGGTGGTGACAGCTATTTCTCAGACCTGTCTGTTTAGAGTATTCACCTAGCAGCCCAAATCAAGGAATACTCCCAGTCCAGGAACCCTGTTTCACATACCTCCCCTAGGAGCCTGCCAGGTTAACCTCAAAAATGTTCCTGCTCAGTGCCTGCTTCCTTCCTGGCTGTCCCAGGGTGATTTACAGCCCATCACCTGGCCCCTGGCCTCACATTGACACCCAGGAGGCTGTTGGATTGATTGGTTGGATATGATTTACTCATAGGAGCAGCCTGTCCATGCTGCTCTCTGCCACTGTGGCACTACTGATACCTCTTGCTTCTGTCCTTCTTTCCAAAAATATAACTTACTTTTAGTATCTTACTGCCAGCTGTCTAATTCTCAGGCATCTCTGCATTTAACCTTGCAGAAGAAATTCCCCTGAATCGATCACTGGGAGAGCAAAGCAGAAACTGGAATTTGGAGTGTGGGAAGGGCAGTGAGGCAGGTCAGGGGCTGAGAACCCAGCACTGAGCACAGACACGTGTGAGGGTACAGCGTGTTGCAATACTCAGTGCAGTTCTGCTGCTGATTTAAATGCTTATTTTGATATAATAACTAACAATTTCTGAGCCATTAGGATAAATAATATACTACTACTACTACTACTTTTGCTATTCAGCATTGATTGTACTGTCTTCTTCCTTACCTAAAATCTGTGCCTTTCTTAACAAGGTGTTTTATAATGTTTATACATTTAATGAGTCTGCATCTGCAATGTAAATCAGCTTCGTAATATGGTTCATTGCATGTTATGGTATGTGACAAAATAAATACAAACAACCAATAAACTCACAAAACCCCCTACTTAATCATGGCATTAGCACTCATTACAGACAAAAAGCAGACTAAAATGAGATGGTTTCTTACCAGACCCAGGGAGAAAACGCCAATTTTAAGGCTTATTTCCTTTTTACATTTTGCATTACAAAATCTGGATCTGAGTTATCACTGGCACTTGCTTACTGAGAAAACAGGCTTACATGGAGGAACAGAGCTAGAAGACCCAAACTATTGCAAAGCAGGAGTAAGAAATACAAATATTGTAGTGTCAGGTGTCAAAGCTTAGGGCAGGCTCAAAGTGGGGCAGCAGCAATACTGAGGAGTGAGGAGAACTTTGCACTTTTTATTTGCATGCATCTCATTAGTCATTAATCAGCATAATAAGCTTTAATTTTATGAGCACAAAGTGTTGCAATTCGGATACTTATCTAGTGTTCCTATTAGTGCTCTGAGAAGATAATTGGGGTACGTGTTGGAACAAGACCTTCAGAGCAACCTTAGGCAAAAAGCAACGTGCACACACTCCTGCGTGTTTGCCTTCAGAGCTCCCAAGCAATCCATGTGTCCATTTGAAGGCACAGATGTAATTTCCAAATTGCCTGTGTGTACATTGTGCTGATGTCTCTTTTGTCAGCCCTGTTAATTGCCAAATGCTACCCAGGCCATCTTCATGCCTGCAGAATGAGTACAGCAAGCACATCATGTCACTGCACTGGGGGTAAAGGCAGAGCCCACCTGAGCTGTCCCTGAGTGTTAAATCCTCTGCAGAGCTCAGCCCAGCAGGACCTTCCTCCCCAGGCCATGCTGCAAGGAGAGCAGATGCCATGGATGTGCTCCTTCCCCAGCCCACACGAGCTGCAGTAGCAGAACCTGCCCCAGCAGTGTCTCTGCAGGCAGGTTGGGATCCCACTCTCCACGTGCTGTCCCACAGGACACTGCACTGACCAGAGCCACCCACGTGTGGGTGCCCACAGCTCCGAGGGGCTCTGAGGGTGCCCAGCCCAAACAGACTGAGGTACCTGAATCCTGGAGAGAGGCAGGAACCTTGGCAGGTGTTCTGACCATGCCCTCCAGCTGTTCTGTTTGGTACCAACAGAAAGAATTATTCCAAACTAATTGCCTTCACCCTGTAGAGACTGGGGAAATGACAGTGGGACCACTCTGATTGTGGCTCAGAAACTGCTAGAAATGCTGACAGCTGACAGGAGGGAATTAGCAGCCTGCAAAGTGTCCCCAGCTGTGGGGCACACACACCCTGACCCACAGCTCTCACAGCTATGTGGCAAAGCCCATGTGTGCATTTTTAGGATCTGAGGAACAGCCATTTTCCCATCAGCCTCCTCACATGGAAGGTCCAGGTTATCCTGCACAAAAGGTTGTGCTGGAAGAGTGCTGGAGGTTTTAAACCTCACAGGCAAGTCCACTGCTGCCTTAGGAATCCTTTTTGATTTGCTGGTTCTAAGCTAAATTTCTAAACCTAACCTAAACCCCAAATTTCTTTAGAAACTACAGTGATTTCACTAGAACATTCTGAGCTGAAGCAGGAGTGAAGAGTGAGCACAATCTCTGAGGTGAAAACAGACCCTTCTCTTCTTACAAAAATTTCTGGTAAGAGTGATGGGAAGAGGTCACTAAATAGATGAACAGAATAAACTCTAGCAGTTGCCTGAGGCATCAGAATGACATTGACTTAAGGGGAAATGTTTCAGTTTTTCAGCACACAGGCACAGAAGTGAGAACACATTTTCTCCAGGTCTATTTGGAATGCAGCAGCTCCGGCCTGTTGGAAAAGTCTCCCAGTTTTGCAGCATGGGCTGCTCCCAGGGTTTGTCATCGCTCTGGTGATTGGGAGTCACTTCTTTGATACCAATCACGCAGGCCTGATTAAAAGGAAAACAAAACCAGAGCGAGAGTGAAGGAACATCGGCTGGGCTGAACCGTGGCGTGTGCTGAGCGTGAGCAGAAGCCGCGGTTGGAACATTCCGGCACTCTGCAGGCTGGGCACTGCTGGTGGCTGGAGTCACAAAGGTCCTTACCCTGCTCCCATTGGGAAACAGCAATGTTATATCAGGTATGGGTGCTGCATCAACACAGAAACACTAATGATTCAACTGTGCATCACGAATGGAAAAGAGAGGAGAGAAGGTCCTAAAGCTGATGGACCATTTTTAGGTGCTTCTGTAAATTCACATAATCCATAAAATACATTAGAGAAAAGCATCAGAGAAGAAAAATCTTTAAAGGCTCTTTTCATGAGCTCAGAAATGAAAAATTCATCCTGTCCACAGAAGAGATCTTCTCTGGTTTATAAGTATTCGTACAGTCAAATATTTAATAATAAAAATTTAAAAATCTGCCAGGAGGGAATTCAGTGTGTGCAGCTTTACAGCAGGATGAAGTATTCATAGTTCACCCGTATTTTTCAGGCACTTCAGTGTCCTGCTCCAAAGAGACACACAGTGACTGTGACAGAAACCAAGCATCCCAAGGGCAGTTCTCAGCTGCAGGAATACACAGAATTATGGCCCAGCCTCATGGCCAGCAGGGTTCCTATAAAACCACCAAGGTGGAACTACTAACAAAAATGAAATAGCAGCCATGCTAAAGACAAAACAGGAACATCCTACGAGCATGTGACTTAAAAGTTATCTTAGATCTATACACAAAATCTGTGATTTATGATCCTCCTTTATATATAAAGAATGGTAACAATACAAAGCTAAAGTGAAATACCGAGGTGAGTGAAAGTTCTCCACCCGTAGTGGTTTGAATCTTTCTTTTGTTTCATTGTTTTTATTTTTTAAAGTATTTTCCAAGCCTGCAATAAGACTTGCCCTTATCAGAAGAACTCTCCAGTACAGAGAAATCCCTGCTGTGAATAGTTACATCTGGAAAAAGACCCCAGTAAATAAAATAGGAAATAAGGTGGGTTCTCAAAAGATACATAAATGGATTAAGAGATTATTTTGGCAAATTTTTTACTCCTTCTTTAATCATTCCAGGGAATTTTGTGTTCACTCTCACTAACAAACCCACAAATCTTCTATCTTGGCTATGAAAAGCATCTCTAAGGAATATCCCTGGAACCACTGATGGGAATTTGAACATGATAATCAATTTTACTCACCACAGCAGAGTTTGTGACAAACAGCCCCACTGACCACAAATGAAATGACCCAGATCTAGAGGCAAAACAGAATAAAAAAGCAAAAAACATTTTGCCTATAGCAAACCCCATCTTTCTGCACCAATAACAGACTGTGCTAAAGCCCAGAAACTGTTTATGCTGCTGAAGTGTCACTACCAGCCTCCAGCTGAGAATCAGGAGAAATTATTCCATCACCAAACTGTTCGGAATCTTTCATCATGTTTCAGCCATTGAGAGATCAAATAGCAAGATAAAATCGGGAGGTTTTGAAAGCGATTGCATAAGCAGCAATAGACAATGCTGGCGCAGGCATGGCACAAAGGCCAGGACAATGGATGCGGTCAGGAAATGTTAAATAATCCTGAATTTACAATCAACAGCCCACCTAGGCAGCCTTTGGAAAGCAAGCACTGTGCAGTGTTGTCATCTCCAAGAGGTCTGGGCTGGGAGAAGGACAGCAGAGCACAGGTGGCAGTACTTGGGTGAGCCCTCTGCTCCTGCACCTGAGCTTCAGGGGAGATTGCTACATTCCATAACTACCTACAGTCATTAAAGGCTCCATAACCCCGCAGAGAGGAGGGCAGGCGATGAAGACATTTCAGACAGAACAGAACTGACACTGGGAAACTGTGCATGTTCTCCTGGGCAAACTGGGGCAGTTTGGGTTCATCTGTAGCAAGACACAAATGCTGGTGTTGTGCTGTTATTTGCACATCTGCCTTCAGACACACGGTTTTGGCATCCAACCTACCTTGTGAAGATGGAAACTTTTCCATCCGGGGTCAACTTCTGGAGATCAGAGCAACACTGAACCATGGGGTCATTTCTTTTGTGGTCTCAACAGTCTGATTTCTGCAGATTTGTGTAAAAAGTCTTTCAGCTTTTATCTCAGGATGCTATTTTAATCTCAAGGATCTTTGCTTTAAGAACAGTAGATATAATTACTTTATCACCTACAATATATGACACCTTAACAATAGAGAGTGAGCTGCTTTATATTAAATGATAAAAAGTCTTCCCACACACTAGTTTTTAAATCATTGTCTGCAATAAAACAACTTCAAATTGGGATACAATTGACTTTACAATACAATTAATGCAACCTTGATCTTCCTTCTATTTTAGACCAACAGTGCTTTGGTGAAAAAAGTCCATTACTGGATTTCTCTTTGAATTGTAGGAGTTGGCTGGCTGTGTGCTGCCCTAGCACTTTCTTCACAAAGGAGGGATTTTGATTTTTAAACAAGAATCCCTCTGCATTGCTTGAAATCATCTGTTCACATTAAATAAGATGTTCTCTAAGTGCTGGCAGGGATACACGAGTTGGACAATCTTTACAGACAGGTCACACAATCCTATTAATAAAACTCTTGCACTAGCACTTATGGTGAGAAATGGAACATAAGCTGTGTAGAAAATCTGAAATGCACAAAACTGGAAAGAGCAAAAGAGAACTAACAACAGTCTTTAACAATAGCAGCTACAAAACCTTAGCAGAGGAAGCACCTATTCCAGAAACCACAAAATGAAAAGAATGCCACCCAAAAGAAGTGAGATGTTCAAACTTAACCAAGCCTCAGAAGCCCCGCTGTGGGCTGGATTGCCTGAGATAGCTGCACAAAAATACTGTTCAGCAAATTATTCTTGGCACAAACAAGAAGTTTGGTAAATGCCCTGGGAGAAGGAAACACCCTGCTGGTGACACCCAGTGTCAAGTGCATAAATAGAGAGAGCTGGGGATGAAAATTTGCAGTCCTGAAGCTTATCAGGCTGTGCAGCTAAATTTGGGGTTGCGGTTTGACTCTTGCCTCCTGTCACCATGAGCTGTGGCACTAAATCTTCGAGCAGTACCATTAGAATTAGCAGTGGAGGAGGAGGAGGAGGAGGTGGTGGTGGAAGATGCAGTGGTGGAGGTGGTGGAGGGAGTAGGTCTGGCGGATACTCCTCAGTGTCCTCAAGAAAATACACCTCTTCTGGAGGTGGTGGGGGCTTTTCTGGGAGAAGCTTTGGTGGAGGAGGCTCCAGGAGCAGCTATGGAGGGGGCTTTAGCAGCGGCAGCTGTGGCAGGATCAGCCGCAGCAGCTATGGGGGAAGAATGAGTGGGGGTAGTTACGGAGGAGGAATGAGCTGTGGAAGTATGGGAGGAGGATTTGGATCAGGAGGGGGTGGATTTGGGGGAATGGGAGGTGGTTATGGAGGTGGTGGGTACAGTGGAGGTGGAGGATACAGTGGAGGTGGATTTAGTGGCTTCGGGGGTAGCGGTGGCTTTGGTGGTGGTGGCAGCTATGGTGGAGGCAGTTTTGGTGGGATGGGCTTTGGGGACGATTCTGGCTTGCTCTCCACAAACGAGAAGTTGACCATGCAGAACCTCAACGATCGCCTGGCGTCGTACATGGATAAAGTGCGACGCTTGGAGGAAGAAAATTCCCAACTTGAGCAGCTGATCAGGGAGTGGTACAAAAATCAAGCTCCCTCTCAGGGCAAGGATTACAGCCATTATTACAGGACAATTGAAGAGCTGCAAAACCAGGTATGATGTACTTTGACTAACTTGGAACAGGTTCTTATTGGAATGGTACTTTCTTCATGCAGCACAAGGTCCCCGTTTGGGGTGATATTCCCCTTCCTGTGCTTTAGTCAGGAAGCAGAGTGGTGTGGGGACCAGCCTCTCTCTGTGTGTTCTGGCACACATATTTGGTGCAGGAAGCATTGCTGGGTGCAGTGGCAGATCAGCACCAGTGCTCCATCACATGGCCTGTGCCCCATCACGGGGCCTCTGCCATGCTCCCTTCAGTGCTGGGCTGCTGCTCACTTATTCTTCACTCTTCAACAGCAGATTTAATCCTTGCTTGTGTCGTGTTACTACTGCCATATTAATTGGATATTTTTGTGAATATACAGGATGAGCCAGCATGTGCAGTTAGTTTCATTCCAGCCCTCAGCCATTTAACAGTCATGCATCTCTTGTGTGAACATGGCTGTTCTCAAAAGTAATGGAAATTCTGCTTTCCTGCTGCTTTTTTGTTGGTTCAGTTGGGGTTTGTTGTTTGTTTTTTTCTTTTTTGAATATGAGGAGTTTATTTAGTTATTCTTTCCAATAAGGTATTATTAATGGATATTTGTAAACCAAAATTAACAGTAAAGGCACTTTCTTTTATCTGGAAGCAATAAACTCATCTCTCTCAGTAGCTCCTGCAGCTTTATCAGGCTTGACATTGCCCTAAACCCCTTCTGCAAGGTGTTTGTGCATAGGCGTTTCTTCTCTCCATTGTCGACTGTAAACACAACTGATTGAATAACACCTGCCCTCTCCCTTTCAGATTGTTGGTGCAAATGTGGACCTCAACAGGATGCTTCTTGACATGGACAACACCAGAATGACTGTGGATGACTTCAGACTGAAGTGAGTCACTCCCTTCCTGGCTCCATCCACTTTGCCTCCTTTTATCCCCATGAGTTTCCATTGCCAATTAATCTTTGTAGAAGTTGGAGCCTTTTGGCTCCAATCACAGAACAGGGAATTGTTGGGGAAAGCATTCTGAGAAGGATTGCTTTCGGACTTCATTATTATTTTTCTCCAGACAAGTTCTTGAAGAGACACATTCAAGGAACTCCATTCTAATTTTCTCCATCTTTGCATGTGGATTTATAAGCATAATCCTCATGGCAGAAATCTCACAGAGAGAAAATGTATTGAAATCAAGCAAAGCTATTGGAGAAAGAAAGAGAATGGGGTCCTTTCTTTTAAGAATTGACCAGAGATATAAAATGGGAACTGTCCATAACTGAGATACCAAACAAAGATGTCTGGCAGCACTTTTACTCTCTTTCTTGTCTGTCCTTCAGGTATGAGACTGAATATACTCTCCACCAGAGTGTGGCAAGTGATATCAATGGATTACGCCCACTTTTGGATCAACTGACTCTGTCCAGATCTGACTTGGAGACACAGTTTGAGTCCCTGAAAGAGGAACTGATCTTCCTGAAGAAGAACCACGACGAGGTAAGTTTCCTCACACTTCAACAACTAAAGCAACACAACACTCAATTTCCCCAGGCTTTTTCCACCAGCAGTAACCAGGTTTTGGCCACTGGTTTTGATCATCAAAGCTAGCTTTGATGTTGAGGAATGTGTAGAGTGCATAGCTGCCCACAGCTGGTGTCGTGAGACATCAGGTCACCATGTGAGACCAGGAGCATGAGTGGCTTTCAGTACAAACTACAGTTTGCTTGCTGAACTCATAGAAGGAAAACTGGATAGAATATATGGAGGAGTCAAAAGAAAGCATTTGTACTTTCTGCAATGAGATCTCCCACTGAGAAGAAAAGATTCCCACAAAGAGCACACTGCACAGAATTTCCTACCACCCAGTGGAGGTAGCCCCAGGGTCACTGTGCATGCAGTGCCTAGTTGTGAGCACTGGAGCCTCAAGAATGGCAGAATTGTTCCATGGTGAGGGCAGGCAAGGCCCTTTTGCTGGAGCCATGGGCTGTGTGAGGATCTATGTCCTTCTCCTTCCCTTTATTTGAACCGATGCCATTCCTCCTTACCTTCACCCTTTGAGAACCTCATGGGGTTTTTGTGATTTTTTTTTCAGGAAATGAGAGGACTGCAAAGCCAGTCTGGTGGAGATGTCAGTGTGGAGGTCAATGCTACCCCTGGTGTTAACTTAATGGAAAAATTAAATGCAATGCGCTGCGAGTACGAGAGGCTCATTGAGAACAACCGGAAGGAGGTGGAAAGCTGGTATGAAACCAAGGTAAAGCACAGGAGGGTTTTGGGAATTAAATCTTTCACAAAGTACTGGACCTATTTATAGCAGGTGAAAGACAACTTATCATGTGTTATTTAAGGGACAATGACTTCAAATTACTTTCAGCAGTCTCCTATAGCAGGTCAGTCCTGGAATATCAGTTATGTGGTAAAAAAGGTAGAGCCTCTGTGTTCCAGCAGCCAGTGAATTACCAGCGTGTTGGCAGAGTTGCTTGTGGGAAATCAACAGTCTCCATGGCATCTTAATTCTTATTAATTGATTTCTTGATGCCTTTATTATAACCCCACAATGCTTTCTAATTTTCAAAAATGCCTCAATTTTGTATGTTGATTTTTCAGATGGAAGAAGTTAATCAACAGGTCCACTCAAGTGGCCAGGAGATACAGTCAAGCAACCAGCAGATCTCTGAGCTGAGACGTGAATATCAGAGCCTGGAAATTGAGCTGCAGTCACAGATCAGCATGGTAAGGAAAGGCATTTGCTTCACCCGTGACACAGTCTGTATGTGAGAAGAAGGGCTATATCCAGCAAGTGTCTCCATCCAAGGAGAATGGGATACTGGATTACTTATCTTCAAAGATACACTTTTCTTCTGAGGATCTGTGAAGCTCTCCTGTTTTCCCACAAAAACAAGTTAAAGTTGCCACATTCCCATAAACACTGCATTTTGTTTTCCCTCTGCAGATAGACTCTCTGCAATCCAACCTGGATGACACGGAACGTCGCTACAACATGCAGCTGCAGCAGATCCAGGGCATGATCGGGCCCTTGGAGGAGGAGCTGGCCAGCATCCGCTGTGAGATGGAGAGCCAGAACGAGGAGTACAAGATGCTCCTGGGCATCAAGACCCGCCTGGAGCAGGAGATCCAGCAGTACCGGGCTCTGCTGGAGGAGGGACAGCAGGACCTTGTGTACGTACTCTGACAGAACACAGCACTGTGTGACACCCAACTGCTGGTCAGTCACCGGCAGAAAACTTAACAGTCGAGATTTGCAAAACAAATTTTGTACTGAAATGAGGCTGATGCAGCTGCCTTGGTCAAATGCCTCCCAGGTGTGAGATATTCCATTCTGTTCAGAATATAACTCTTGTGAAGAAAAATTAATGCAGAAATTCTGAGCTACCAATTTGGGGCTGGACAGGGAAACCCATGTAAGAGAGCCTGGTTCCAGGAAAGCCCAGAACTGAACAGGCAGGAAAAGACTGTAAACAAAAAACCCCAAAACAATTGAAGCCTTTATAAAAGTTTGTGAAACCTTTATAAAAATTTCTGAAAGTTCAAGCTACTTCAGCTTCACTTACACAGTGTGCCAGCTTCTGCTCTAAAGTAGTGCCTGGAAGAGCAGCTAAAGTTTCATTCTCTTCTTGCTGATTTTGAGCCATACACCAATATATGTGCCAAGTATTGCAAGAGATCCCCAGGCAGAATGTGGGAAAAGCAAAAGCTCTTGCATTCAAGTTGAAGTTGAGAGAGGATAATTTTTGGCCCTGCCTCGGCTGTTTTGCTGTGCAGTGCTGGGTTCTAACCAGCAGCACGGCCCAGAGAGGTGCTGGCTCCTGGGCAGCAGCTGTAGCTCAATTGCCTTCAGTTGGCAAAGTGCTATTGATTAACTTTTTTCCCCTTCTTTCTCTTTCTTTGCAGAATCCCATCTGGAGGCATGGGAGGAGGCATGGGAGGCGGTAGAATTGGAGGTGGTGGTTATTCTGGAGGAGGAAGAGGAGGAGGTGGTAGCATGAGCGGTGGATATGGAGGTGGTAGCAGCGGAATGGGAGGAGGAATGGGAGGAGGAAGTTGTGCAGGAGGAATGGGAGGAGGAAGTGGTGGAGGAGGAATGGGAGGAGGAAGCGGAGGAATGGGAGGAGGAAGCGGAGGAATGGGAGGAGGAAGTGGAGGAATTGGAGGAGGAAGCGGTGGTGGATGCATTGGAGGAGGAGGAAGATCCTCGGGAGGCATCAGCAGTTCCCACTCCTACTCTTCATCCTCCCAGTCCCAGTCCTGCAGGAGTGGCGGTGAAAGCCAAGGTGAGAACTATGGTATGGGCACGGTGTTCTCTCAGTCACCTCCTGACTAATTTATGCACTAATTTATACCAACATACTCTTCCAGAGGCAAACAGTACTGAGGATAAACTCAAATATCTGGAACGTGTTACATTTACTGTTACTAACAATTCTTTCCTTTTTGTGTGCAAAGGTTCAACTCCACTTCCAGAGCACACAGTCCATTTCTATTCCATTTTGTGGGTGATACCAGCTGGTCCTGTAGTTTAACTTCAGCTGGTGTTCTTCATCTGTTTGATTCTTTGCAGAACCTCTTAAATCCCACAGTCTTTGTACCATGTTGGAGTTTTCCTGTATGCTTTTGGAATGCTTATGGTCACTCCCATATAATCCTAATGCCTGGGGGATAGTGGTGGCTCAGATGTTCAATGCCAGCACTGATGAAGTTTGTGCTTGCTTTGTCTCTAAACAGGATATGGAAGAAAATCTTTTGACTAAGAATATACACCAAGGATTCTCCAGTGCAAGACCTTTCAGAAAGAAACTGACCCAAATCTGCTGCGTTCCCCACACTCCCAAGGAAAGGTGATGCTCTGAACAGTTCCTGGGAGTTGCAGATGCCACCTCTCCCCCTGCCCTGCATGCTCTGTGCTGCTTCTGCCCACAAAGCTCTGCAGCTTCAGTCATTGGCACTTGAACTGCTGCTTTACACATCCAACCTGTTTGGTACTCAGGTTGTTCTGAATCAGGAAAATGTCTCTAATAAAATTTAATTTCTGTCTGATGCAACCAGATTCCTGTGTGGGGTTTTCTTCCCTTCTCTAGGTGTAAACACTTAGAAAACACGAAGCCATGCCAAGACACACCTCCAGGTAGAGAGGTTGATGATACACTCAGGCAACTGGTAATGAAATTTAGAGTTAAAACACAATTTCTGAGCAGCCAGGGCAGATCAGAATCTTCTTGGGCTGTGCCTTTGTTTTTTAATAATGTATCAGATATTCTCGTGAGCTGAGCTCTGAGACCCAACAGATGAATATCGGCCTTAAAGGCACTGGAGAACCTCAGTGCTCAATGACTCTAAAGGTGTTGACAGCACGTGAGTGTCCGCAAAGGAACATTAATGATTTCAGAGCCGTGGCTGTAAAATGAAACAAACGTTTCAATTCACAAAACCTTGACGGACACTCATTGGTTTAACCTGTAAATGCACAGATAAGGGATCTTGTTTTGATATGATAAGAAGTGAAAGGGAAATATAATATACAGGAACTTTACAGAGTTCATTTCCACAAACTGTTAATATTGATAGCAATTGCCTTGACCCCTGAGAAATTAGGTGCATGTAAAAGGACCTGGAATGTTTACTTTTGGATATAGGTACCAGAGTATCCCAGCAACTGAGGGGACTAAATTCCAGTGAGGCTGCCCAAGGGGAGGGTACATCTCACCTGCACACAACCTTGCAGGCTGAGCTGCTGTTGCAGGGCTGCACACAAGGGAGGGGCCTCTGGGGTTGAGTCAAGAGTGAAATAAAATGTGATTTCCATGTAAGAGGAGCAGCACTGCTGAGTAACTCAATAGATGCACATAAGTACCGCTTGAGAGAACAGATACAAAATCGATTTCCAGAAATATAAGTCACACTGTCATGCAAACTTTCTCAATACTTGGAAACCATTCAGGGAAGCAGAAACACCTGACTGACACCAAGCTGAAGTGTGCTGGCATTGTGCTGGCATGAACGAGCCTTTGCAGGCTTGTTAAACTGAATTTGTGCTGCATAAATGCTGCCAAGGACACAGAACAAGAATAGTAAGATTCTAGTAATGCTGGTTTCTCCTTCTTTAGTTTAGAAACTTGGATTACACACACCATCCAGAGAGAGCCATGATAATAATGGGAAATGGTCTGAGGATTAAGAATTGTGCGTATTCCAGAGCCCTCTAAGGGTAGGAATTACACTGTCACCTCCTACAGGTGCAGGTACAGGGACAGGGACCTCCACTGATGTCAGTCCATGCTTTAAACTAGCCCTGGAAGAGTATTTATTGTCTTGACTCCTAATTTCTTTGCTGCCCAACTAGCACTAAATGCTACACATCATAAAGTGAGGTCAGGAAGGTATTAAAATAGAATGAAGATAGCAGCTACTAAGAGACGCAAGTGGAGGGAAGGAAGGATTTCTAAGATAATTTTATATCCATAAGGCACAGTATTGGGTTTGCGTGGCAAGGTTTGGGTAGCAGGGGACCCAGAGGGATTGCTGTGAAAAGCTGCCAAAAGCTTCCCCTGTGTCCAATGGATCCAGTGCCTGCCCAGGATGGCCCCGCCACCAGCCAGGGCTGAGCCCATCAGGGACAGTGGCAGCGCCTCAGGGGTAACAGAGTTACCAAGGGTGAAAAAATCTGCACAACTGCAGCCAGAGAGAGGAATGGGCTTATTTCATCTTCTGTAATATGGAACCTCTTCCTAAAACACTTCTAGTTTGAATCCATCCTATCTCTCTGTGGAGAAGCTGAGTCTTGAGGTGGCAGCTCCCAGCAGATCCCACCAGCTCCTTGTGCTTCCTTTTCACAGCCCAGTGGCTCTTCTGTAGGAGCTGCAGTGCTGATAAGTAATGCACAGCGGGAAATCCGAAAATTTGTTTCTGTTCAAGGCTTTCCTCAGTTTCACAGGAGCTTGATTAGCAAAGATGGAAAAAGCAGCTCACTGCACGTTCCCTATCGCACAGGCAGTGGAAAAAAGAACTAAGTGTTTCTGACTCTCTGTTGGGTGGTGCAAGGTATTCTGTCATGGTTGCAAAACACCCTTGACTGCAATGAGCTCAGGCAATGATGATATTTTTTCAGATCTAATCTTCGGTTCTTTTAATCAAACTTATTTTTTCACTGTATTATATAATTCAAGGCTGTATTCTGAGAAATTGCTATTTAAATATGGTTATGAAAATACACAAAGTAAAATATTTCGGTACTCAATTTCCTCTAAGTCCGTTTAAAACCATTAAAATAAAATTAAGAGCTCTTTGATGTGAAAAGATTTAATATGTTTTCCCTTGAACAATGTTACTTTTGTGGCTGTTACACATAGTTTTCTTCAAAAAGAAAAAAGACACTGATCCACATCCCGCATGTTCAGAGAAATCTGAATGCCAGCAGGACCTTATTCAATACAGAGTGAAAAATTCAGAGCCAAGTTTTCTTCTGTAACATGGGAACATGTCTTAAAAGACATGGGAACGCAGTCTTAAAAGTTTTTATTTCAGTGCTTTAAAGTAGATTTCTATAAAGTTAATGTAAATTTGAAATACGTCAACGAATGAAGAGTCCCTTGGAGGCTGGTGGTGTTACGAATCATGTCTGTAATCTCAGGTGGAAGACCAAAGCTGAACTACTGAGTTTCAAAACATAAAAAATGACGGAGACAGACAATGAAGCAGAGACTTCACTAGCTGCCGTTACCAGCAAGATATTGCCAGAATAACAGAAACTGAGAGATACTACATTGTTCAACAAAATATCCAACAAGGAGCCACCCACATAAAATTATAGTGCAGCTAGGTGTGAATCAACTAAGACATATTTGCACTGAATGGTAATGCCTTTTACTTACCTCAGACTAAATTTCCCTTAGCACATCATTTTTGGCATGAGCACCATGGCTGGCAAACCCCATGGGAAACTGGACTGCCTGGCAGGTGACACCCACCCAGGCAGGTATAAAGAGCCACCAGCGAGGACAGCCCACTGCACTTTGATTTCCTGTATCTCGCTGTGCAGAGCTTTGCATCTGGGGCTGGATATCTGATCCCTTCACCATGAGCTGCAGCATCAAGAGAGCATCCAGCACCTCGTACAGGAGCGGAGGAGGAGGTGGAGGCGCCTGTGGTGGCAGCAGCGGCCGCAGCTCCTCCGTGTCCTGCCGGCGCTACGCCTCCTCCGTCATCGGCGGGGGCAGCTACGGCGGGGCGGCCTGCGGGGGCTACGGGGGCAGCCTGAGCATGGGCAGCCTGGCCGGGGGCTTTGGCGGGGGCTTTGCAGGGGGCTACGGCTCTGGGGGGGACCTGCTGCTGAGTGGCAATGAGAAGGTCACCATGCAGCACCTCAACGACCGCCTGGCAGCTTACCTGGAGAAGGTGCGAAGGCTGGAGGAAGAGAACGCCCAGCTGGAGCACCAGATCCGGGAGTGGTACAGGAAACAAGCTCCCAGCGTTTCCAAGGACTACAGCTCCTACTACCAGGCCATTGAACAACTCCAGAATCAGGTAAGATCATCCCACCACACGTGGCTCCATCTCCCACATGCTCCTCTCTCCTGTAAGGCCTTCCTCTTTCCTCTTTCCTCTTTGCTCCTTCCTCCTCCCTCCATCCCCAGCACTGGGCTCATCCCCACCGCCTGCCGTGCTGGTGGTACCGCAGGCACAAACCTGCTGAGCTGCACCTCCCATCCCCTGCCTAAGCAAACCCTCACAGCAGCCCACAGGCAACAGGGATGTGCTCTGGGGCACAGCCTGAGGCACCAGGAGCTCCAGCAGCCACAGACACGCTGGCTCACGCAATGCAAATCCCACTTTGAGCAGGTGGCTCCAAACCAGCCATGTGTGGTTTGCAGTGCTTCCCTCTGCTCCCACCCACATTAGCTAGATGGAGTGCAAAGCCAAAGCACATGGATGGCAGGATCTGAGCTCCCTCCTACAGACACTGGGTGGAAGGACTGAGGTCTTCCCCTACAATTTGGTCACACAGTACCAAAAGCAGAGTAAACACACACTGTGAATAAGTACGTTATATGGAAAGGGCTGCAAACACTCATTGGGACACATTGGGGGCCGTCACTAACTTGAGAAAGGGATGAGCATGGATTTGACAGGATGGTCTGTGATAGCACAGGCTTCCCTGAAAAGTAAATCTGGATCATTGTGCTTCCATATGGCCCCTGCACTACTCCAAGAAACAATTCTAAGACCCACAATGACACCCTACCAAAACTTTGTGTCTTCTTTCTTCTTGTCCTGGAAATCTGGAACACAGAAAGACTCCTCTCCACCTCCCCCTTTTGCAGATCATTTCTGCCACTGTGGACAACAATAGAATGATTCTGGACATTGATAACAGCAAGATGACTGCTGATGACTTCCGAATGAAGTGAGTACCTCCTAGTGAACCTTGCATGTCTGTCAAATCCTTCTCATCATCTCAGAAGAAAAGGGAGGACTGCCCTGGTTGGTATTACTGTTTTACCGCAATACTGATCTTAGAAGGATGTGCGCTATTGACTGTCAGCATCTCATTTCCCCATTTCTCTGTCTCTGTGTGTGTGACACAGGTATGAGAATGAGCTGGTCATCCGTCAGACCGTGGAGGCTGACATCAATGGCCTGAGGAATCTCATGGATGACCTGACTCTGGTTAGATCTTCACTGGAATCCGAGCTGGAGTCCTTGAAAGATGAGCTCATTGCTCTGAAGAGAAACCATGAGGAGGTACAATCCAGTGATAGATAGCACAGCCAAAGACATAATCTGTTGATTTTTCATGTTTCCCACCATCACATATCCAGTCAATTCCACCTTATGCCATGGGATTGTGGTACCTTTGTACTTTGGTACTGCTCTGCCCACAGTCCCCAGCACAAAAAATGACATGTTTGTGCTCTTTTGTCTCTCTCTTTCCCTTCGCTCTCTGTAGGAAATCAGGCAGATCCAGTCCCAGACTAGTGGTGATGTGAGTGTGGAGGTCAATGCTGCCCCTGGACAAGATCTGACAAAGATCTTGAATGACCTGAGAAGTGAATACGAGCAGATCATTGAGAAGAACCGCAGGGAGGTGGAGCAGTGGTATGAGGTCAAGGTAGGTAGCAATGCCCAGACTGGAGTCTCCTTTGGTGGGACTGCCCAGACACCCTGGTACGGGGACTGGCTGAAAGGGAGAGGCTCCCTGGAGATGTGAGCTCTCACTCAGCAAATCTGCTCCCTCGTGGCTCAGAAAGTGTCTCTGGGGTTTGACTCTGCAGATCCAAGAAGTCAATCAGCAGGTCACTTCCAGCAGCCAGGACATCCAGACAAGCAGCCACCAGCTCAGCGAGCTGAGGCGTGAGATGCAGAACCTGGAGATCGAACTGCAGGCACAGCTCAGCACAGTATGTGGGCAGGATCTGCAGGCCCTTCCCTCCCTGGCACAGGCAGGGTTTGGGTTGGGGAAGGGAGCTGTAGAACTCTGCTCCTCAATTGCTGTGCTTGCTTTTCCAGAAAAGCTCTCTGGAAAACTCCCTGGAAGAAACCGAGTCTCGCTACAGCTGCCTGCTGCAACAAATCCAGGGGCAGATCAACTGCGTTGAGGAGGAGCTGGCCAGCATCCGCTGCGAGATGGAGGGTCAGAGCCAGGAGTACAAGATGCTCCTGGGTATAAAAACCCGCCTGGAGCAGGAGATCCAGCAGTACCGGGCACTGCTGCAGGAGGGGCAGCAGGATCTTGTGTATGTATTTCATATTACAGCAAGGGAATGAAAAGAAATCCTCCTCTACTTATTTGGTAATAGATTCTTTTTGTCCCTGAAGCTACATCAACATCTCTTTCAAGTGAATATCTTTTCAATCTGAATATCCAATGTTAGTAGGTTTTGATGAATTATCTCTTTTTTTTTTTTTTACAGTGCCTCCCAAGGGGCTTTCCAAGGAGGTGGAAAATCCTCCCAATCATATTCTGCTTCCTACTCTCATTCCCAGTGTGGGGACATGTCAGGTAAGTCAACGCTTTGTAAGCATGTGATTATTAGTGGGTTATATCTGCCCCAATGGCTGCAATGTATTTGGTCAGAAAAAAGTTTTGTCGTTTGGGTTGGGCAAGATTCCCAAGCCATTAGCCCAGGAATGAGAAACCTCATTACTCTGTCGCAGAGGAATCAGGGGTTAAAATACAGCAAGTCTTGCTCTTCCCTCTGCCTAAATATAAAATACAGTTTATCAATTTTGTGGGATGGGAAATACTTTTTGCTCAGTGAAATAATAAAAAAATACAGTTCTGAGAAAGCACCCAGGGTGCTGCTGGGCATGGAGCCTCTGCGCCTCTGCTGCTGACACTGTCAGTGCAAGAATTCCACGCAGCATGAATGCTCAGACTTCCCCTCCAGGCAGTGATTTACTCTGTGTTCACATAGGGCAATCAAGAGTGTGCTAGAGCAGCAGGAGAGACCCTGGCACCGTCCAGCTGAGATGCACCGAGCATGGGCGGTGAGAGACACCGAGAGTTTCTGCAGCACGGCCGAGGCAGCGGGAAGGGTGTGGAAGACGAGCCTGGTCACCTGCCCCAGCGCCCCTTCCTCCACCCTGCAGTGCTTGGCTTACTCAACTTGTCTTTGGCAACTCATTCTTTGTTAAAGGGCTCACACTCTGCTGGCAACTCTGCTCTAATAAACCTTTGCTTCTGCAATGCAAATCACAACATGTCTGAGAAAATAAATTTAACCAACCTCATGTGGAGACTTACACAGATCATCCATTATACACGGGCTGTGCAGTTGTACAGGGTACGTGGTCTCAGGACAATCCATTCTGCACTAGGAAAATGGACACAGTGCTGGGATAAAACCACTGAGTGAAGGGAAATACCAGGAAGTGTGATCATGGCTATGTGAGATGTGACAACAGCCAGTCTCTGCCTAGGGGAACTGCTGGCTGAGGCTGGCAGAACTCCCTGTTCACAAGCAAGAGGTATAAGGCTGAAAACAGAAATCTTGTCAGTTCTTGACATAATTTTTCTCCTTCCTGAGACATTAAAAACCATTTACCATTTTGTTTTTTAATAGTCACTAAGGGATTGCTTTCTGGCCCCTTGTCTTACCCCCTTAATGATGGGTAACTATCAGGAGATTAACTGTTAATTTACTAAACTGTGCCCAGTGGTACTGTTGTGAGTTATCTGAGTCCATTAATCTCATCACAGCTGGAGTCCTGTGGGAAGGAAGGTGTGACTCAGGAGAGGTTATTCCAGTATGAAGGGGCTTCCTCACAAGTGTTTCTACACCTTTGGCTGCACAGAGAATTAGGTATTGCTGACTTCTGTTAGGAAAAACAGACAGCAAGACAATGGGTCTGTTTCCTTCAGTGTCATGCACCAAAAACATTCCAATGTTTTATGATACATATTTTAATTTAAATACTGATATAATACCAAGAACTCAATTTCTCTTAGTATACACAGCTGGCTGATACTTTGCCTTAAGAGAAATGAGAGACACATTCCTTTCACGGAAGATATTTTCTGTATTTTACTGTTTAAGAACATAAAATATGCAACAAAATAAGAGATGAGAGAGCAATACTAAATTAGGGCAGCTCCTGTAGATGCATTTTGCTTTCTGAAGATCACAGTGAAGCCGCTTTTCAATCTCTGACTGTTGAGCACCAAATACATGGAATCAGCCGTGTGTCACTTACAGGTGCCTGTTGGTCCCTTCCCCACTGATTAAACCTGGTTTCTAGTATTTCCCATTTAATTTCAGACTGAAGGATTGATCTGTTAGGGTAATGGAATTAAACACTTTCTCATCACAACCAGATTACAAGAGTTTGATTTGGTTTAGGTCTTCTTTCAGTAACCACATGCCTTGGCTCTGCCAGCACAGCACCCTGCAGTGAGCGTCCACAAAGAACACACTTTCTACTCTTGTTGAAAAACTGAGTTTTATCAGTCCAACATCAGGAATTTGGGTGAATAAAAGCCTGTCTACAATGAATAAAAAGCTCACTTCAGGTTGTAACAGTATAGAAAGTGACGGAAAGCAAATGCAAACATGACTTTGGTCTCCAGAGGCTGCCAGAACTCATTCAGGTCTCAGCTGTATTTACTGTAGCCAAAGCAGCTGGATGAGACATCCCTTTTGAGGCCCGATTATGGAACCTTAAACTACAGTTAATATATATAATTAAGTATTGAAAGGTCATTTTGCTTCCTTACAATGTCCCAGAAGCACAGAGAAGCATGAGAATGATAAAAAATACAGTCCTCACCCAGAGAACTCCTGGGAACTCCAGAGCTGCAGTGTCTGTCCCCATTTCTGAGCTGATTTGGGAGCGTGAGGTCTTGATGCAGTGAGTGGCACTGAGGAGAGTCCTCAGGAGTGGGCACCAGTCTCTGCAGCAGGATCAGCTCACTGTGGAGTCCTGCTGCTGACCCACAGCCTCCGTCTAAGGCTGGCAGGTGCTCCAGAAACCTTGTGCTATTTCTGCAATCAGGTATCTGACACCACTGCCTGCTCCTGGTGCTCACTTCACTCATCCATGTTCTTAGAAAAAGCCATACACTTGCTCAGTGTTCTGAAAAGATCTATAGGATAGGAAAAACGGCTTTGGCAGGGAGGAATTCAGAAATCAGTTAATGGTCATCATCGATAACAGGAGCATATGCAAGCAGGTGAGAGAAAAAGAACAGGAAAAGATCACTCTGCTAGAAGAGTTTAATTTCCCTTGGGAAGTATCTCTAAGTTTTGCCTTTTCCAGTGGTAGGAAGGACTATGAGTAACAACTTCGATCAACTGCAGAATTAAAATAGCTCACATTTAATGGGATTTTCTGTAGGTCTATACCTATGCAAATTTATGAGCCCACCCCATGGAGTCACATAAGAGAAAGATGAGCCCAGAATGGGGGGATGTGGAAATCCTTCAGCTCTGAATGAACTGAACAAATGCACAAGATGAGCGATGCTGCAGGACAATGGATGACAAATGAGGAATGCACAAATGAAGTTCCTGATGAAACTCTTGGGAGTAGCACTCTTCTTACCAAGACCACATTTGACTCACTTACTGTAGGACAATTAATTGCCAGTAATTGTTTCTAGGATTGCCCTCTCCCTCTTGTGTGACTGAAGACATACATCCAGTAATGGCATCACAGCCTCTGTGGAAACCACAGGCTGCTTTTGGTTCTTCTGCCAATTTGGAGTATCTGTTTGTGGCACAGCATCCAGCTTCACCCGTGAGTAAACAGCACTGGAAAAGGATTCACAGCACTCCTACTTCAAACAGCTTCTGACTTGCAGAGGTCCATGGGTGCACTATGAACAAAAGATCTGCCAGGGGAAGATGTGATTTTAAAGTTCTTACAGCCCCTTTGAATGGCTGAGGAGCCTCAACACCTACAGTAGAACGTCTGACCTCCTTCTGTCATGGCAAGGACTGTGAAAGGTAATGGCTCCTGATCAGTCCTGGCTCTTCTGGCTTGTGAAGCAAATCACCAAGTCCAAACTGACTCACAACAGCCAGCTCGGACCAAGAGCCATGTACACAGGACAGTGACCAGATAAGCACATGGAGAAAAGGAAACATCCCTGAGTTACAGATCAGAAACTCTAGAGGTTAAGTGTTTGGGATGCACTTAGGACAGTAAGGATGGTTAGATCACCTATTCAAAAAAAGAAGAGAGGAACAGAGAGACAGAAAAAAGGCACTTGGTGATAGTATGAAATTACTGCATTGGGAAATGTCAGAAATTGTTGGGTGTTGTGATGCAATGATGACGAGAAGGAGATATAAAATTAACACCTCTGGCACTAACGCCAATCAGCAATAAACATCTCATAGGGAAGAATAAAAGTGCATTTCAACAATCTAATGAGGAAAATATGACTAAGGAATCACACCCTGTGAGAAAATAATTTTTATTTTTTTAATAATGATGACTCAGTCTCAATAACATATGCAAAGCACCTGGTTCTGACGTGCGGATAATTAGAAAGCGACCAATAAAACAACAATCATAATTATGCAGATCAAAGGATTACATTATCTGTGATATGGGGGTGGTGGTGTATCAAGAAAGCGGGTGAATGGTTTTCCATGACTCTTCAGTCAGCCATAACACGCATTAGTAGCTTTTATGAATCTCATAATCATTATAGCTAAGAAAAAAAATCCTGCTTCAGCCACAACTGCAGGGTGTGTGTAAGTAACAGCATAAATGGAGAAACCAGCAACAAAACAAATGAGTAAATTGTAACTTCCAAGTAGAGATGGATTCCCATCAAAGTCAAACCCTCCCCTAAGGAGGCCCCTTGTCTTTCAGGCTCAAAATTCACATTTTCCAAAAGTTATTTAAAGGCAAAATTTCCTTTCCAAAGAAGGACTTATCACAATCTGCCCCCTTAAAGAAATGGTGCAGTTCTTCAGCACCAAGGGACAAAAGACCAAAGGTAAGGGAGATCTAGAGGTCATCACAGACGTCTGTTATACAAGGATAAAATCCCCAACATAAGTTGTCTGCGATCAGTCTTGAAACTCTCTCTTCCATCCACAGCTCCTGCAATGGAAGCTCTTCAAGACCCTTCTGCCTCCCATAGTTAAAAATTTCCCCTTAGTTTCCAGGCCAAACACACTCAAATCCAGACTGTGCCTTTTCCTACATGGACAATAGAATTATTCTGTATTTCAAACAGCTCTGGTACTTCCTTCCTCAAGAGCCAGCTGATAACAATCTCAGCCGCCATCTGGCCAAGCTAAATCCTTGCTTTCCTCTCCCAGGATACAGCCAATGCAGCCATATAGATTTCACATATTTATTTCAGCTTAACATAACCTCTGAGTGACACAGAGGTTATGTTAAGCTCATAACAACTTGAGCACAAAAATGTTGTGCACAAGTCGCACAACAACTTGCACAAAAATGTTTAAAAACTCACAGCTTTTAAATTGCATCATTGCATCTCCATGGCTCTGCATGACACAGGAGGATTTCCTGGAAGTGCTACCACCAGTTTGGTGAGAACAGAAATAATATTACTGCTGTTAAGCTCATTCTACCGCACTTGACCACTAAGTAGAGAGAGACACACTGAACTTTCTTTTCTAGTGAAGTGCCTAAATTCTAAGAGATTCTGTTTCCAGAAGTGGCAGTTCCACAGGACAATTTGGACCAGCCTCATGCACAGGGTGCCTGAGTTCATCTCCAACTCTGAAATTGCTTTTAAAGCAGAGCAATTAGGTGGTGCTTTCAACACCTGCTTTCAGGACAAAAAAAATTACTCCAAAGAACAAAGAACAACTATTAAAATGAGTCTCACTCACTAAGTAGCCAGCAACAAACTATCTCCAACAAAATCTAACTCACAGCCACCCACCCGAAATTGCAGTGGAGGCTTGGTGTGAATCAGCATGCAAACACAGTACCTGGGGGGAGGGCTGTCCCAAGCCCCAAAAGAAATTCCCCTTAGCACATCACTTTCAGCATGAGCACCATGGCTGGCAAACCCCATGGGAAACTGGACTGCCTGGCAGGTGACACCCACCCAGGCAGGTATAAAGAGCCACCAGCGAGGACAGCCCACTGCACTTTGATTTCCTGTATCTCGCTGTGCAGAGCTTTGCATCTGGGGCTGGATATCTGATCCCTTCACCATGAGCTGCAGCATCAAGAGAGCATCCAGCACCTCGTACAGGAGCGGAGGAGGAGGTGGAGGTGCCTGTGGTGGCAGCAGCGGCCGCAGCTCCTCCGTGTCCTGCCGGCGCTACGCCTCCTCCGTCATCGGCGGGGGCAGCTACGGCGGGGCGGCCTGCGGGGGCTACGGGGGCAGCATGAGCATGGGCAGCCTGGCCGGGGGCTTTGGCGGGGGCTTTGCAGGGGGCTACAGCTCTGGGGGGGACCTGCTGCTGAATAGCAATGAGAAGGTCACCATGCAGCACCTCAATGACCGCCTGGCGGCTTACCTGGAGAAGGTGCGAAGGCTGGAGGAAGAGAACGCCCAGCTGGAGCACCAGATCCGGGAGTGGTACAGGAAACAAGCTCCCAGCGTTTCCAAGGACTACAGCTCCTACTACCAGGCCATTGAACAACTCCAGAATCAGGTAGGATCATCCCACCACATGTGGCTCCATCTCCCACATGCTCCTCTCTCCTGCAAGGCCTTCCTCTTTCCTCTTTGCTCCTTTCTCCTTCCTTCATCCCCAGCACTGGGCTCATCCCCACCGCCTGCCGTGCTGGTGGTACCGCAGGCACAAACCTGCTGAGCTGCACCTCCCATCCCCTGCCTAAGCAAACCCTCACAGCAGCCCACAGGCAACAGGGATGTGCTCTGGGGCACAGCCTGAGGCACCAGGAGCTCCAGCAGCCACAGACACGCTGGCTCACGCAATGCAAATCCCACTTTGAGCAGGTGGCTCCAAACCAGCCATGTGTGGTTTGCAGTGCTTCCCTCTGCTCCCATCCAGATCAGCTGGATGGAGTGCAAAACCAAAGCACCTGGATGGCAGGATCTGAGCACCCTTTGTCCCTGCACGCTCCTACAGACACCAGGTGGAAGGACTGAGGTCTTCCCTTGCAATCAACCTTTTTCATAATGAGATGGCTTACAGCATCAGGGGCAAAGCCCACACTGCCTCCTACATCCAGAGTGCAGAACCCCAGGGGGGTTGGCCATTTCCCAACATAAATGTTCTTCTGTTCTTTCTCCCATTAAAATACCCTTTCATCAAAATCTTTAGAAAGCCAAAACCTTGCACACACCACTCCCTGTGGCATGGCAATTCAGGGCTTCTTGTGGCCCCTGCACTACTCCATAAAACAAATCCAAGGCTAGCAGTAATACTCTACCAAAGCTTTGTGTCTTCCTTCTGCTTGTCCTGGAAATCTGGAACACAGAAAGACTCCTCTCCACCTCCCCCTTTTGCAGATCATTTCTGCCACTGTGGACAACAATAGAATGATTCTGGACATTGATAACAGCAAGATGACTGCTGATGACTTCCGAATGAAGTGAGTACCTCCTTGAGAACCTGTGAACCTTGCCTCTTTTGTGTCATGAATTTTATGAGACTCATGAATGGAGGTGGATGATGCCCTGTCTAAAGTGGTATGATCAAGCCTATGCATTGTAATGAAATTAATGTGCAATGCTTCGCTTTCCTTTGTACAGGTATGAGAATGAGCTGGTCATCCGTCAGACCGTGGAGGCTGACATCAATGGCCTGAGAAACATCCTGGATGGTCTCACTAGCACTCGGTCTTCACTGGAATCTGAGCTGGAGACCTTGAAGGATGAGCTGATTGCTCTGAAGAGAAACCATGAGGAGGTACAATCCAGTGACAGCATAGCCAAAGACATAATCTGTTGATTTTACATCTTTCCCACCATCACATATCCAGTCATTTCCACTTTATGCCATGGGATTGTGGTTCCTTTGTACTTTGGTACTGCTTTGCCCACAGTCCCCAGCACAAAAAATGACCTGTGTGTGCTCTTTTGTCTCTCTCTCTCAACTCCCTGCAGGAAATGAGGCAGCTCCAGTCCCAGACTGGGGGCGATGTGAGTGTGGAGGTCAATGCTGCCCCTGGACAAGATCTGACAAAGGTCCTGAATGACCTGAGAAGTGAATACGAGCAGATCATTGAGAAGAACCGCAGGGAGGTGGAGCAGTGGTATGAGGTCAAGGTAGGTAGCAATGCCCAGACTGGAGTCTCCTTTGGTGGGACTGCCCAGACACCCTGGTACGGGAACTGGCTGAAAGGGAGAGGCTCCCTGGAGATGTGAGCTCTCACTCAGCAAATCTGCTCCCTCGTGGCTCAGAAAGTGTCTCTGGGGTTTGACTCTGCAGATCCAAGAAGTCAATCAGCAGGTCACTTCCAGCAGCCAGGACATCCAGACAAGCAGCCACCAGCTCAGCGAGCTGAGGCGTGAGATGCAGAACCTGGAGATCGAACTGCAGGCGCAGCTCAGCACGGTATGTGGGCAGGATCTGCAGGCCCTTCCCTCCCTGGCACAGGCAGGGTTTGGGTTGGGGAAGGGAGCTGTAGAACTCTGCTCCTCAATTGCTGTGTTTGCCTTTCCAGAAAAGCTCTCTGGAAAACTCCCTGGCAGAAACCGAGTCTCGCTATGGCCGCATGCTGCAACAAATCCAGGGGCAGATCAACTGCGTTGAGGAGGAGCTGGCCAGCATCCGCTGCGAGATGGAGGGTCAGAGCCAGGAGTACAAGATGCTCCTGGGCATCAAGATGCGCCTGGAACAGGAGATCCAGCAGTACCGGGCACTGCTGCAGGAGGGGCAGCAGGATCTTGTGTACGTACTCTGTTTGCGAATAAGGGCACAAATTCTCTCTTGGCACTCATGGGAGACAGAGCAGAATATTTTACTTGTCTGTAGCTGAAATCTAAATTCAGCAGCTTTTTTTCATGGCATCTGCATTGAAATGTGTCTATCAGAAACTTCATAAGCACATCAAACACCAAGGGAAACACAGAGCAGATTGTTACTGACAGGTTTTGAGTTTATCAGTTCCCCTTGACCTGTTTGTGCAGAGTGACTTCCATGAGAGGAATCACTGTGCCAAACCAAACTGTAATGAAGTTCCTTTTGCCAGCAGACGAACAAGCGCAGCTGGACTGTGAGAGTACAAGAATTATACTGCAACAGTCTCTTGCTGTCTCTGCTTTTACAATTTTCTAGGAAAATACAGCTGAAGGGCATGAAACGAAAAAATAAATATAAAAATATATTTGCAAGATCCAGGAAAAGCTGAGCTGCTACATGCACTGCACATGATGTCAGTATGTATTTATTGTTCCCTTCATTAAAACTCCTTTCCTTTCACAGATCATCTCAAGGAGCTGTCCAAGGAGGAGGAACGTCCTCCCACTCTTATTCCTCTAGTTCCTACTGTCATGGTCAATCTAGTGAGAAGTCAGGTAAGAAACATCTTCCAAAGAGCATCCAAACTTGTAGCTTTCACATTTTGTGTTTCATCCCTTTTGCACACCAACCTTGTGCTATGGCTTCCACATCTGCAATTGCAGCAGGGATTAAACCATTCACAATCAAAGCTTTTCATTTCAAAGTGGTTTGGCTCCAGTTCCAGAGACAGGTTAAGCTCCTTTCCCATGCTTTTGCTAACAAATGGATATTTAAATAGTGGATAAGTCTGAAATGTCAGTGCAAGAGACTCTTGGTTTCCCTATCAGAGCAATGGTTTCTCCTTTCTTCCCACAGGGCAGTCAAGAGTGTGTTAAGATGCCACCAATGCGTTGGGCTTCCCTGATCCAGCCAGTGCCATGGGAGCAGCCCTGCCCACAGCGTGGTCACGCACAGCCCACACGCGCTGTGACCTTCCCCACGCACAGATTGCTCTCCAAATGCTATTCATGAAGTCAAAATCAATAGTTACTAGGCTTCTCCTAAAATTATCTACTCGTCCCTTTTCATGCTGTCCATCACTGTGATCACTGTGCTTACACACAGTGCACTTGGTTCTCTATGGCACAACAATGCCTCGAATAAAGCTTTACCTTTCTGCAATGCAAAGAAAACTCTGTGTCTAGCAGTCTCTTTGGTATATTAATATTGTATTTACATTTAAGTGTAACAAGTCAGATACACAAAGAAATTGAGGTTGTGTGAATTATGTAATATAGCTCCAAAGAAATATGTGAATACTACATCTATGATGACTGGATAAAATCCTGGAGATGAATAAAAACATCCACATTAAACTCAAGGGTGACACCTATGGGGAAGAGAAAGGGGTGGGGGAACCCTTTTTTCATAGCATATGTTGCAAGGGGTGTGCAAGTAGTTGATTTGCCACTTCAGCAGATGAAGTAAAAAATCAGGATTAATTAATCCCAAAATTTCATGAAAATTTTGTCAAATTAAAACCACTTTCCTTTGAGTCACTGAACCAGAAATCACTATCCAGACAGCCCTTTCCCAGCTTCTGGATGAGAGCTCTGTCTAATCTTGTTCAATTAAAGCAAAGGGTTAGACCAGGAAATGAGGGAAGAGTATGAAAGTTCTACTAACCCAACATTCAATTTTTGGGATTATTCCTCCTGCCATGTTGGAAAATCTGAGCTCAGGTCTTTTGTCTGAAAGCTCAGATGGAGGAGTGAGTGTGTTCCCTAATTCCATAGGGTCATTCCCAGCTCCATTCTGTGTGGAACTCAGGATGGAAAATGGCATGGTGCAGCCAAGGTTCAGGCTTTGTTACTAAACCTGCCCCACTTCATGTACCACACTCACCTGATTTGGGTACAAGAGTGGAAGCAAATGAGTGAAATATCTCAGTCATTTCAAACTTACAAATCTGCATTTCAGTGTTTGGTTTGCAGGGCTGAGGAAGCTGCTGAACAGGGTCTGCCACATAGCAGGGGAGTGACTCCACTGCCGCCCTGTCCCAGACCCTGGGTGGGTCTCAGAGGCTTCATTGTTTCCTGAACACCTCCTAAATCACCGACATTTCTTATCCTGTCACGCAGCTTTACACTCACACTTTGGTTAGCAAAGAGAGTCAGGACAGGTAAAAACACTTCTTCGTTTTGGATAAGAAGGTATTATTTTAAAAGACATCAAAATGTTCCATGTTACAATCCAAGCTGAATTCTCAGCACAGCAGGAAAGAGATGAGTCAGAGAAAGTATTTTCCTGGGAAACAAAGATTTGTGAAGTCAAAGCAAAGCAAAACTGCCTCTCCTTGGAGTCACAACAGGAATCTTCTGTTCTGTGCAAGTAACAGAGACTGTTCTGCCTTACAGTCTTTTTAAACTCCTCTCTCTTATCAATCATTGATGACCATCCTAAAACCCCTCAGCACTAGCCAGCTATAATGGACTTCGGGATCAAATACTTTCTTTAGGCACAGTTTAACTAGGAAGAGTGTCTGTAATTCGAGAAAGGAGCCAATTGTGCTCTAGGCTGTTTGTTTGGAACATTCTCGAGTCTCCTGCTTCCCTTGTGCTCTCTTTTACGTGGGACACGTTTGCAGTACCAGCATGAGGGGATGCTGTGGTTGAGCCTCATCCTGCTCCAGTGGCGTGTCCCACAGATCTGTACCAGGGACAGGATTTATCTGTGGGTGACAGACAGTGTGTCCGTCCATTCGGGTCGGCTCCCCGGCATCCTCTGATGGCAATTCAGGAAATACCAAGTAGGACTTGTGATACAAACTGCTCAAAACACTCTCAAAATTAAATTAAAGTCTCAGGCCTGGGACACGGTTCGTGCAAGGAAAGAACAGCTTCATTCATACAAAAATCGGCACGTTTTTGGTTTTTTTTCATGCCCTGGATTCCATGGCTGTGCTTAACAGCTGGGCCTGCAGGGGGCGCTCTGTGCCGCTCCCGCTCCCCAAGGCCCCAAATCCCGTGGATTGTGGCTCAATTTTGGAAATTAATCATCTCCAACTGGATAACACAACATTTTCAGGAGGTTTGATGAAAATAAGAGGGTGAAATGACTGTATGGAGATGAATGCAAGACAAGAACCAGAATTCAGTGGCCTGAGTTCTCCAAGGGGCTTCCCTCTGGATCAGGACTGACAAACGTGCAGGATTTAGACCCTCAGCAAATGATTCCATCTGCAAAGGCAGCTGTTAGGTACGGACAGGTATGGCAGCTCACTGCTACTCCTGATGCCTTTGTGCACAGTCCTGCCAGGCTCTGGCACTCCTGGCTACAAGGAAATGGAACCACAGAGGTGACAAGGCAGATTTCCCTCTCAGCCAGCCACTGACTCAAGGAACGAGAAAAGAAACTCTGACTCACTGTGCCTGTAACAAAAAGCAAGAGGAAAGGAAGCTGCTCCTGTGATATTTCTGATATTTACCAGCCCACCAGAGCCATGAAAAATAGCAGCAGCCAAGTTAAGTAAGTATGAGAATTCATGCAGGAAAATCCTTTCTCTCTGTGACAATTTCTGTTAGGTTTCACATCATATATAACACTTTGGAGTACTAAACCCAACAAACATTGGAATTTCTTTAAATGCTTCCACATTGTGGCTGCTGTATCCCTGGAAGTGTTCGTGGCCTCATTAGAGGGGCTTGGATCAACCTGTTCTGGTGGAAGGTATCCCTGCCTGTGGCAGAGGGTGGAACTGGATGAGCTTTGAGGTCCCTTCCCACCCAAACATTCCAAGATTCCACGATAAAGGACAAGTGACAGTGAACACGTAGTGTCAGGCGCGCTGGAGCTGCCTCTCAGAGCTCTTTTAGCACTGCCTGAAGAGAGGTTTCTGCAGGCTGCAATTACTCCTAATAGCGCAGTTTGGGAGCCCACGCTCGCGCGGCTCCGCCAAGCCTGGCTCCAGGGAACACCTTTCCCTGGCACACACCTGTGCTCCCAGCCCTGGCAACTCACTCAAAGGCACCCACAGCCTCAGTAATTAACAGTTTCTGACAGCTTTCCAATCTCAGTTCAGTTCTTTCCCACAACCTGATGTCAGACTATCGAAAATCACGGCCGTACCCCAAAGCACACGGTGCTCACACACACGAAAAGATTTTAAACAAATGCCAACAACTCCTTTCTGACAAAAATGTTGTGAGAAATCATGTCACCAGATTTTATCAGTTATTAAAGCTGAATCCATTAGGAAACCATTAAAAGGCACTCAGAAAGCACTTCAGTCACTTGCTTTGCTGGTGGGGGGCTGCACAAAACACAGACAGTTGGCACAGACCTCAGTTTTTAATAAAAAGAAGATTTAAAGCTGAATATGAGTGTTAGAGTCTGGTGACTCTAACACAGATCTTATTAAGGTAACAGCCAGGACTGCCCAGGAAGGGATTTGCCTGGTACACACAAACATGGGTAAAACAGTCCTTTTTGGAAGTGGCACAAACTGTCAGGAGTAGTGAGAAATCCCCTTTTGTTCCCTTAAAGTTGTGTGACCAGCCAGGGCAGCCAGAACCAGGGCTCCAAAGGGGTTTTCCTGGTCTGAGAGTTGCCATGAGAACCAAGTGTTAAAAACACCTCCCTGGCAGCAGCTCCACAAACAGAGGCTGCAGTACATAGAGCAACAGTTGGATTTTCTCACTGAGCCCAACCAGAGATCTGCAGGTTCTGAGAATTCTTGTCAAGAAAAACTGAGTATGAAACCACCAGCAGGATCAGGAAAGCCCAAATCCAAGGATCCACCAGGAGGGTACTAAGAGAGCTCCTTGTTTTCTAATTTGATCCAGAATATGTGTTTAAGGCTTGCACAGTCAAATCTCTGCCCTTACTGGAAGTTGTGGCTTATCCCTATGATCAGAATATACTCTTACAAAATTAGCAAGAGAAATAATGGTCTATAAGTCTATAAATACAAGTATGTGCATGTAAACATATGAGCACATAGATATATATAATAGACATACAAAAGTTTTACAGACAGGACCAAAATAAAACAGCTCAGCTCTGTGCTATGAGCCCCATCTACTTTGTGTCCCTCCCAAATCTAAGATTTATTTCTGAGTAGGAATTTTCCATGTGGTGCATGGGAAGATCCCTGTGGATAGCCCCAGGCCTCCTCCCTCAGCATGAATCCCAGCAGTGTGCAGAGGCCATGGCAAGGGTCCAACAGCCACCACTCCCCTGAGCCCAGGACAGCTCCAGTCCCTTGGGCTTTGGCAGAGGCCCCTGCGCTGCCTTTGCTGCTGCTTGCAGAAACCTGACTTTTGGAACACATCCTCCTGTCAGTTGGCTGTTTGACTTTCAAATAATAGTTTCCAGCCTAATCATACCTGGCTGAGATTTACCAGCCAGATAACAGGTTAAAGGAAGTGTGAAAGTACATCCAGCAAGTTGGCTTGTACTCCCTAGGGCTTGGTGCCCCAACTGAGCCTTCCTTCCCACACAATCTTTAATCACACGATAAGAAAATCTGGTTTATTTTCCTGTCTTAGGTACTTTACTCCCGGATTTGCTTTATCATTAGAGTTCTGGAATGATGGAGTCAGGAGTTTGAAGCTAGTTATGTTTCTAGGGAAACAGGGACAATAATGAGGCATTTCCACACCACAGCCAGTTTCAAGGATTTGCGAAGTATTTACACTGCTCCCAGTAACTGAAGTGCTTCAGCTCTTCAGGAGGATCTTTTATGTATTTTCCTCATACCAATCTGTTCAAATGTTCTATAAATGGCAATCATTGAGAAATTAAATTCTGTGCCCCAAAAGCACTGCAGCAGCCTGGGCAGGAATCATTCCAGTTCAGCTCAAATCATTGATCCATCATTTCTGTCCTGCCATGAACAAACCAGAGCCCCGGATAGAAATGTCTTGTCCTGTGTCTTATTCTCACCATTTCTGTTAACACAGAACCCTCTCATGACCTTATTTCTCACCTCTTTCAGTGCAGAAATTATGCATTCCCTTCACCACAATCCCTCTACTTTGAAACAACTGTAATTTTGAGCAAATTCCCGGTGTTGCTCTGCTCTTCCCTACCATCTTCTCCAGCCACTCACAGCTGTGTGTGCATGTGCTGGGACCTGCCTCTTCAGCACAGCAACATTCTTGTCTCACAATCTCTTGGCACATTCAGGGAATTTATGGCAATGCCAGGTTTGTGAGGATTAAAAAAAAAAAGATTTATGATAGGCTGTAAAAGCCAGACAGCTGAGAATTGTATCTTGGGTAAACCTTAACTGCAGTTACCTTGCCACCAGCTGCAGATCAGAGCTTGTTGTCACTGGTTCTTCCCACAAGGAAGTTTAAAAGAAAAAATAGAGAATTTTGTGCTTGAATAAAAAAGCTGCAAATATTTCATGCCTCTGATCTTCAAAAGGGGAGAAAAACATCCCAAGCTGTGATCTTAAGAGTGCCTGTGACATGATCAGTTGAGAGGGTGGACAAAGTTCAGATGAGCAAAAGAAGAGATGGAGGCTAAAAATGTGCACATGAAAAAGCAGCACATTTTCACTAAGGGAAGCAAAGGCAGAAAGGAAGAATTACCAGAAGGGACAAACAGTTAAAAATTGAAAAGGTAGATCTAGGATAATAAATTTGCTTTGCTTATTCATCCATAGATGCATCCATGGAACTGCAGGCACCAACAAAATTGGTTAAAATGTTCAGCAAGTTCATTAAACTGTAATTGCATTCTCTATCCCTGGAAGCAAACTCAGCAGGAAGTGAAAAGAAAGAAGGATATGCCAGTGTCCTCAAGGGCAAGAAAAAAAGGGTTTACAGAACAACTAATAAAGCTACCCTGAAACAATATGAATGATTTTATAAAGCAGCAGTGACTGGCAAGGCAGAGAAGACAAAGGTAAAGCAGAACCAGGTCTTAGCCAGGAGCTTGGGCGTGACTGGATGACTTTGCTTGAAAAAATGTGTCTCCCTTCCCCTCTGATAAGGTGCAGATAAGAGAAATTCCCTGTGCTGACCATTCCTTATTGGGGAAAAGCTGGCCTTACCATAAATTTGGTTTATTGTACTGGGAGAAAAAGAGACCTACACTGAATGCTAACAGCCCCTTCTTCAACTTGCCATACTAAAGGCTTTTCCAAGCATTTAAGTACACATTCTCACGTTAAGGGAGTCCCTACAAAGACAAATACATGCAGCCATTAAGGTAAACCAGAAATGGAAAGTTAAAATATTTAGAATTAAGTTTTAGCAAAAATGCTGTGTGAGGGATTCATTTGGTACTAGAGGGTTATGCTGTATTTGGTGTTATAAATCAGATTAATCCATTTGACACTGTGTCCCAAGCCTTTCTTCTCCTGACTCTTCCAGCTGTCCTTCCAATCTGCCACTAAGAATTGCAGTTCATTCTTCGGGAGATTCTTCCCTGTAAGCTCATACAAACCCAACCTGCCTGTAATACCTGATCAATATTCTGACATTGCAATATATGGTGATTGCTGCTTTTACTTAAGATATTGCAGAGGACATCCAGAAGCTTTCCAGATCCCAATTTTCATGAGCTGGATCATAAAATATTACACAGCATTACAGATGTGCATTTTATTTTGCAAAACCCAAAAACACACTGTGTTGAGGTCCTGGTATGGGAGTCCAGGGAATGCTGAAGGAGTACTTGGAGGGACAGATGTTCATCCCTCCTTGAAGCAGGAGTTAGATCTCAAAAAGAGCACACTGGTATTTATTCTCCTTTCAGCTTCTTGCTTTCCTATTCACTGAAGAAAAGCACATGGACTGATGCTCTTCAGGCTCTAAATATGGACTTTAATGTTTAAAAAAAAATAACTGTTCTCCAGTTGCTTTCTCTCAGTCACCTCCTGACACCACTTCTTCAGCTGTTCACAGCCCTTGGAGCAGTTACTGGCTGGGCAGGTTTGTCCCAGCCAGGGCTGAACAGGATATTCAGGTCTCCAGAAGGAACTGGCGTGTCTGGCAGCAGGAGTGTCCCTGGTCCTGTGAGGAAAGGCTGCAGTGTTACAGTGCAGGATGGAGAGCTGTGCAAGGCAGCAGTCTGTCCAGAGAGGAAAGGATTCCCCTGTGGTGTCCCAGGGCTGAAGTGTGGTACATTCCCTGTGTGTATCCAGTGATGTATTCCACACCTGAGTCACTGCAGAATTCCTCCTTCTGATACAGCCTCCTCATTGCCTGGTGATACAGGTGCCTTGGCCAGCCTCCCATTTGCTATTTGCTCTTTCCCTCCCTGAATGTGCCCCGCAGTTTGACACCTCTGTACACAGGGAGTGCAGCTCTATTGTGTGGCCTGAAACACCTGGAGCATTTTTCATGGGTATGAAAAGGCCTGGCTGCTCCCAAGAGCTGCAAGTGATGCCAAGGCCAGAACTCCCTCTTTCTCCAAAACACTTCCGAGGAATTCCACAGAGTTTGCAGGGAATGAGAAAGAAGGAAATGGAAGGAAAGCTCCAAGTATGCCCTTGTGTGTTAGGGATGCTCAGGGAGGAGTTCACACTAACAAAAGCTTATGAAAATCCATCTTGGATAACAGAGGACTTGAAATTTTTAGAAATAACATTTTCATGACTCTCAAAGACCAGAAGACTAAGTGATTCTGTTTCTTCTCTTGGCTTCTCTCTTTCAGTAGCAATCAAAGGACTCAATGTGTAATCAGACACTTGTTTCTGCTCACTCCCCAGGTACTCAGGGATGTTACTGCTTCTCTCTGCTACAGATATAGCCATGGCTGCTTCAGAAGGATTCTTGTGTCTGTAGAAAACCAGTCTGTCAGCACGTTCTCTGTTTGCCCAAACGGAACTGAGAGCAAAGACAGAAAGAGTGAAAATTTCCTTTCTGAAAGAACTTTTCTCCAGGGGAATGAGGGAAACAGAGGGGTGGGAACGTGAAGGTCCACACACACATTGTTCACCACTTGGGCTCCTTACAAGCTCTGTTATCAGGCTGAATCACTGTTAAAACAAGGCTCTGTGCGACTCCGCTCTGGCCGTGGCTTTGGCCGCAGTGGGTGCACTCCTAACCCCTTTGTTTCCCTGTAGGTAAACTCTAACCAAGTTTAGGAACGCTCCCCTCGGTAAGGAGACGCCTCCTCCAAATCCCACCTTTTCCTTCAAGCGGCAGCGGTCCGGGGGAGGGGATCGCCTCCTGCGTGTGGAGGTACTGGGGGAGGAATCAGCCCACTCCACAGCCACTGACCAATAAGGGGAACGGCCGTGTTGGCAGAAGGCTTAGGGCTGATAAATTCCATGGGTCTCAGATAACACATTCTGGAGACAACTCCCATTGTCACCGGCATAAAAGCGGTGAGGTGGGGGAGCAGGGCACTCTCCTGCCTCGGGATCACGAACCGCTGAGGTGCAGCTTAGGTTGGGTCCTTGCTCTTCCTCCCCATGGCCAGTTACAGCTTCAGGCAAACCACCTCCTCCATGGCGGGGGGGCCCGGCGCCTCCTCCCTCCGCTTCGGTGGCAGCTTCAGGGCCCCCAGCATCCACGGGGGATCTGGTGGCAGAGGTGTGTCCGTGTCCTCTGCCAGGTTTGTCTCCTCCGGCCTGGGAAGCGGCCTGGGGGGGGGCTATGGTGGAGGCAGCTTCAGCAGCAGCTTTAGCTATGGGGGTGGCCTGGGCGGCGATGGGCTCCTCTCGGGAAACGAGAAGGCGACCATGCAAAGCCTGAACGATCGCCTGGCCTCCTACCTGGAGAAAGTGCGTGCACTGGAAGAGGCAAACTCTGACCTGGAAACCAAAATCCGAAACTGGTACCAAAAACAAGGACCAAGCCCAGCTCGGGACTACGGTCCTTATTTCAAGACTATTGAGGACCTTCGAGACAAGGTAGGTGTTAATATTTATCAAAATTGTCTTAGATTTCCACTTACAAAGGAAGCATGAAAACCGAAAAAGTTCCTTAGGGAACCCCTAGAAAGCATTGCAGGTCATGGGAAGGAGAGGGAGATGAGATGTACATGCAAGGAACGGGTGGGGGGGATAAAGTCAATGTCAATATGGAATTATCTACTTTTTTAAATCCAAGAGGAGGTACAAACCAGTCTGTAGGGGATGTCTGAGTACTGAAGTCTGACAATGTTTGCTTTTAACAAAGCATATGTTCATACACACACATATACACACGCTGGTCCTGTACACACATATGACCAGTTAATGCATGTATGACCATATATAAACTGATATATAATGAGAGCCAAGCAGTGACAGCAACCTGCCTGGCTCTGCAACCTCTCACCTGCCACAGAGCTTGAAAACCCTCAGACGCCCAGACACACTGCTTAACAATGGAAATAAAAATAGGTTAAGAGTAATTTCTTTTCTAAATTTCCCATACTTAACCTTGGAATTAAGTGATCTAAAACATTTGGCGTAGGAAAAAAGGAAACAGCAGACATGAAGTAATCAATCCTATATATAAATGCAGGATTTGCCCCAAGAGCCCATGGGTACCTGATAACAGATTGCTGAGGTGATACACACCCTGCATAACACAGGGAGTAGCTGATTAACTATGTAAATAAATGAAAGAAAACTTGAGGTTTAGTTTTCAGAGTTCAGCCTGGAGTTCATGACCGCTCCCACGCAGGTTGCTTCTCCTTGCTGCAACCCATCCACATTCGCTCCTAATTTAAAATCTGAGCTCTGCTGATGGCAGAACTGGCAATGAGATTTCCTCCTTTTAGAATTCTTTTCCCTCCTTTCTTTTGCTCCCCTTAATTAGGGGTAGGAAACCATACAGCTGGTTTTGTGGATGACCTTTTGAGTTTTAGAAGTGGCAGGCATAGAAGACATCCTTTCCAGGTAAAACTGAACAGATATTCCTTCTGAATAAAATTTCCTTCAGAAGCTTTCATGAGGCATGAAAAGAATCAATAAACACTGTCCTGGGCATTCTAGGAAATAAAAATGTGATCAAAGATGGTTTTTCAAAGTCCTTTCCCTCTCAGCCAGCACATAGTTTTGTCTCACTGTGGAACTTCTGCCTAAAGCTACTTCATACACCAGGATATCCTCATATACAAGCATATGTCCAAAACACAGTCCTGGCAGAAAAATGTGATAAATCTGTGTGATGTGTTTGCTGTATATCATTGGTCCTTCCCTACACCTCTATTTGCTGTAGCTACAGATGAAATAGACTCTTCACTCTTATCTGCACAGCAGGAAAGCTGATAAGAGTTGTTTCAGCCTCGGTAATGAGCTCTCATTGTTTGCAGATCCTTGATGCCACCATCGATAACGCCAGGACTGTGCTGCAGATTGACAATGCCAGGCTGGCTGCTGACGACTTCAAAACCAAGTGAGTAATTCCTGAGAGGGAAAAAGATCTCATGAGCAGGCAAAAATCCTTGTTGAGCCCAAGAGCAGTGAAACAGGGATGGAATATCCCTAAAACCCCTGTATGAACATTGGTCTGATCCTGTGCATGCAGTTCAACCCTTCATGTCTTTGCTGAGAGCACCATATGCACCACTGACAATTTTGCATAATGTGAAATATGTGGAGAAAGGTTTAATGCTTGATGGCCTTCGCTGCACCATAAATCCTACAAACCCAGCTACATTCATAGTGTGTTTCTTGTGGGTTGGTTAATCAGTGAACCTCAATGGGTTCGTTTTGCCTTTTTAAGGTTTGAAACTGAGCAAGGTCTTCGCATGAGTGTGGAGTCCGACATCAACGGCCTGCGCCGTGTCCTGGATGAGCTGACCCTGTCCAGAGCCGACCTGGAGCTGCAGATTGAAGGATTAAAGGAGGAACTGGCCTACCTAAAGAAAAACCACGAGGAGGTAAACCCCAAGAACCATGTTTGAAAGTGGCACTAGAAAAACAGCCTGTGGAGATGTGCAGTCCCTCAGGATTGCCCTGGGCTCTCCAACAGTGAGGAAAAGATTTCTGTGTAGACTGGGATCCCTTCTGCCAGCATCTCAGCGGAGTCAGTCAGCCTTAGCCCTTGAAGAAAGAACAGAAGGTTCATAATGTTTTCAGTTTACAATTGTACCCTCTTTTGTCTCCTCTGCCATTCCCCACAGGAGCTGAGTGCCCTGAGAGGGCAAGTGGCCGGTCAAGTCAGTGTTGAACTGGACTCTGCTCCAGGCATTGACCTGTCCAAGATCCTGGCAGATATGAGGGACCAGTATGAACACATGGCTGAGAAGAACAGGAAGGATGCTGAGGCCTGGTTCCACAGCAAGGTAAAACCCCTCCAGAGTGTACAAACACTAACCAAAAAATCCATGAAAGAAACAGCTATTAAAACACACAGAAAAATGCTGTGACAGCCTTAGGTCGCCCACATTTCTCACACAGTGTTTTCCCTGTCTCAGACCGAAGAGCTGAACCGTGAGGTTGCTGTTAACACCGAACAACTGCAGAGCAGCAAGTCCGAGGTCACTGACCTGAGACGCACCCTGCAAGGGCTGGAGATCGAGCTGCAGTCCCAGCTCAGCATGGTACGTCAGAATTTGCACTGCCTGACCACCCCCCACTGAAAAGGGCCTGTATTCCCCCCCAACACAGAGTCCTGCACTGTCAGCAGCCTTTCCTGTGTGTGGTTTCCCTGACAGAAAGCGGCGCTGGAAGGCACCTTGGCCGACACGGAAGCGCGTTATGGAGCACAGCTGGCGCAGATCCAGGGGCTGGTTGGCAGCATCGAGGCACAGCTGGCGGAGCTCCGAACTGACATGGAGCGCCAGAACACCGAATACAAGATCCTCATGGACATCAAGACTCGGCTGGAGCAAGAGATCTCAACGTACCGACAGCTCCTGGAGGGCCAGGAGTCCCAGTAAGAACCTTTCGCTTGGCCTCATAAGTCTGACCATGCCATGGTGCTCATTTGCCACAGCACCTTGGTAAACACAATTAAATACTCCTGGAGTTCTACAGTTTTAAACTAACTAATTTTTCTGGACCATGGTGGAACTAGAAATGTTATAGTTGCCATTTACATGAAGTGAGACCTCAAAGAGTTTCTGAACAGGAAGGGGAACTGACACGCAGCACAGTAGATTAATTGCAACTAACAGTTGAACTGATCAGCTGCATCAGTCAGGAAAAGTGCAGTTAGTAATGTTTTACAGAATATAAAAATTAATACAAAATTCCCATAAACTCCCTGCTACCAGGTAGAGAATTTTTACCCCACAGGAATCAGTGTGGGGGGAAATACTGGGAAGAGAAGTGAAGGCAGTCACTGAGTGATTCCCACATGGGAGCATAGCTCGATCTCATCTCACACAGCCTTGAGTCAAAAAATGAGGCGGGGGTTTAAGGGTTTTGATTTCCTCTATTCCTTCCATTCCACAATGTCTTTTCCCGATCCAGTTTAAGAATATATTTCCCACAACAACTCCCTGTCCTTTGCTGAGAAGGAGCACAAGGAGATGGGCATCTCCTCCCTGCCTGCACACACAATGTACCTGATTGATAGACAATTTGCTTTCATCCATCCTCATCTCATGCAGCACTTGATGTATTAACTCTCCTTTCAATTGTTCTCTTTGTTCCACAGGATGTTTGGCTCCCTTTCTGGAACTGCCGGTAAGAATCCTTTCTCCTTCAGGAGAAGTTTTATCTTCTAAAATGCACATAACTCTGGTAGTTTTGTCTGTTCTAGAGACTGAGGTCTGCATGATTTGTCACAGAAAAAAAAAATAAGTAACAAACAATGTCTCTGGTTAGAATGGAACAAATGTCAGCCATTAAAAGATGTCAAACATCAGAAAAACTTCTCAGAGACTGCTACAGTAAAGGCTAAGTAAAGCACAAAACACTAAATCATTTCCCCAGATGAAAGGACACAGGAATTGAAGCTTGGCCAGCTCAGGGGAATTGCAGGAACATGCCAGTAAAACCTGCCTTGAGCTGTTAGAGGTCAGCGGTGTCATAAAAGGGATGAGTCAAATCCAGGCGATGGAAAGTTCTGAGAGAAGGGAATAAGAGATGAGGCCCAAGCCAAGCTCAGTGCCCATCACAGAGTGAGCTGTGTGAGCTGGGCTTAAATAATTGTTGTTCTTTCTCTCCATATTACTGCAGACAAAAGAGACAAGCACTGAAGGTCCTCCAAAGGTCATCTGCAAACTGACAAAAAGCAGACAACACATGTGAATTGAGAGGAGAAATCACTCTGAACTGCTGGAAATGCTGTTTATGGCCACACAAAGTTTAGGCAGATTCATTCACTTAGCGATGATTAAGATATGAATTGGGTCAGCTTTGCAATTATTTCTAGGTTTTACATGTACTGAATTGCTGCATCTACTCAAATAAAGATGATATTCTTGCAATCTTCACTTCTTTGGAGTTACTGTGATGTTTCACTGAAGTCTGGCTTTACTCACGCAGGAATTAGCCAGTCAGCCTCCCCGAGAGTGCTCACAGGGTGGGGAGCTTGGGCTCCATCCTGATTCTTGCTGGCTCCTCTTGCTGGCAGGAGCTTGGAATACAGAGGCAGCAGCATCCCCAGCCCCTCGGTGGGGGACACAAGAGTGGCCTGGGTTTCCCACTAGGAAGCTGTGCTCTCTGCAGAGCAGGGGCAGTGGGATGGGAAGTGGTTCTGGAGAGCAGCAGGAGCTGGGAGATGTTTCATAGGGTAAAATACAAAGCTGTTAAACTGGCTCGTAGAGAACTCCTACAGGAGCACACAGGGGTGAGCAGCACTTGGGAGAATTCTTCACTTTCATTCCCCGTCCACACAGAGCTTACAAACCCTTAGCACCAATTTCAGCCCCCTTACCTCCCATGCCATTGAAAGGATATTATCCTTGCTGAAATCCCAAGTGGAATCACTTTTAGTTCCAACACCCAGAAATCAGTGATTTTATTTTCTACCATCCCTTTCCAAACTGACAGCCAAGGAAACTTCCCAGGGCTTGTGCTAAAAGCAAACCATGGCTCCAGCCCAATCAGCACCTTCCCAGCTCCTGCTGTTACCAGAGGCACAGTTTGCTCCATAGCTGGGGGGGAATGAAAACAGGGATATGCCCAGACTGAAAGTATCCCAACACTGCTCTGCCTCAGAGTGGATCAGTTTGCAGCCTGTGTTTCAGGGAGACATCATCAAATCCTTTAGCACTCCTCTCCTTGGCCCTGGGTAATGTCCATGATCCCTTGTTCACAACAGATTAATGCAGTGTTCCTATGGCTCAGAGCACTCCAAGGCTCTGGACCTCCTCTCTCAAGGTGGGGCAATCCTCTTCAATCCGAAGCTGCTGGTGCTTGGGTTTGGTTCAGCAGTGACTCAGGTGACCTGTCAACATCAGCTGTCACTACTGCCACCAAGAGTCCCAGCTCAGCCTCTGGAATGAAGCATGGTGGCATTAAGCACTTTATCAGGGGAAAACTGACAGGAGAGAACAGTAAAAAAAAAAAAAAAAAAAAAAAGAAGACACAGAGAAAGGGACAAGATGGTGACAACAGTGGGGAAGATGGACAGAATCAAAGGGAACAGTGGCCTGAGAAGCACACAGGGTGCAGGAGATCCTTCAAGAGCTCACCCATTTCTGTGGGGTTCACCTCTGGAAGAGCCAAGAGAAGCAGCTCTCATGCATTCAGTACAGGCAGTTGCTGATTGCAGACACATTATCACATACTTTGTGCCAAATTTATTCCCTACAACACCAAGACCTGGAAACCTCCCTAGATGAAAGAACAAACAGCTCCAGGTTCGTTTTTTAATCTTAACAAATCCCATTCCCTGAGAGCAAGTTCTTGTGACAAAACCAGTCAGGGTGGGAGTTCACTGGTGCAGATTTCTGGTATTGTCCAGCTGCAAACATGAAAGTCTGACAAGAAATTCTTGTGCTCCAAGAATGTATGTTATAAAAAACCTGAATTCTTGTTTTTATAGCCTAGTTTTTATTTTATAATTTTGTTTTATAATTTTATAGATTTTGTCCTGTATCTGTAGGGCAATGAAGGATTTTTTGTGAACTGTTTAATATAAATCACTCAAACACTATAATTTTAGAGTCTGGTTCAGAAAATAAATGTGTTTTCTAAAGGTATGTCATGTCTTCTCTGAGTGATGGTTTTATCACTCATAGAGTGATCACTGAGATGACAAACAAGCTGCTGCTTGACTGGAACTTGCTGTCCTGAGAGGAGGGGCTGGAGTGTGTCAGCTCCGTTAATCCCACAGCAGAGGTAACAAAAGAGTTTGTGCAGCACAGACATGTCAGGGAATGTCTTCCAGGAAAGCTCTGTGGAAGATGACAAACCAAGGAGTTCAGGTACCACAGGTACCGTGCTGAGACTGTGCAAAGGACGAGTCTGTGGGTCAAGACATTAGAAAAGGAATCTCTGAGCAAAGGTAGTGAGACCAGAATAAAGGCATAAGCTTGAAAGAGCTTTTATTTTTTTTTTACTTCAGGAGGTGATTGGCTTCTATTTTCTCGTACAGACTGTAAGGAGAAAATGCTGTAGAAATCATTGTCTAAATTATGTTATGGGGCATGATCTGTGTTGGCTGCTTGATTTATTTTGTTTCTCAATGGTAAATATTTGACAGAAAAAACAGCTTTTATCTGCTACCTGGTTTTTGTAAGTGTTCATCTGATACCGATCCAGCATGACACCTGGGGCATGTTAAAAAGCAGCAAAGTGTGTTTCACCAGTGACCTTCCAAAGGAGTTATCATGCCTGAGTGAAAGAAGACTCAGTGAAAACTCCCCAAAGTTTCCTGATAAATTTTGTGGTGCTTTCTAGAAGTGCTTTTAGTTTGTTGCTTGGGGTTTTTTTTTAATGGAACATGATTTGCTTATTGTGGGCTCTCTTGGTTGAACAGCCCCTGGCAGTGCACACACTTCAGGGCATTGACATTACAGGGGTCTTTAAGATATTTTTTTAATCTTCAGGAGGGCTTGTCTGAACTTGTTTCCTGAGCCATCAACCCTTGGAGACACAGGGATCTGGCAAGGTACACAGACCATTAATCTGCCCAGCAGCAAAACTGAAGGGCTGTGGCAAAGGGCCAGGTTCAGATTGAAACATGTTTCCAGAGCGGTGAACACCCACCCGTGTGCTCTGCTCAGCCTGGGGTGAGTGGCCGTGCCCAGAGCCAGCCTGCAGGGGCACATCGCATCTGGACTCTGCCATTTCTTCCCTCCCAAATGCACATCTCCATGTGAAAAGGCTGCACATTCCCTGCGCCTGGATTAACATCTCAGCTGGAAAAGTCAGAAACCCCCTTGGTTTATTCCAGTGATTCCTGGGAGCTCTGGTTTATCCGAAATCCCCATCCTGAGTTCTAAGCTCAGTTTCTGACATGTCAAAGACTGTGCTAAAAACAAAGGTCTTCTTATGATGTTTTTAGCGAAAGTATCAATTTTCTTCTTTAAGCTTTATTTGAGGTGCCTGTGCTGTGCAGAGAACGGGGGACTCTGCAAATCCCTGGCAATGCCACACTCCCCACACACCCCATCCCAGCAGGGCACACGGGCAGCTCACACTCCTCACACACCTCCCACATCTGCCTTCCCAAGGCTGTGCAGTGCGAGCAGGGCTGGATGACTGAATTTCTGATTTTCACTGGCAATTTACTAGCGCTGTAATCTATTTCTGATTCAGACTCCCACTTTAAATGAAGGATTAAGGTCACTCCTTGTTTCTCAAGCCTTATTTTCAAATACTACTCCATTTTCTAGTGCACATTGACATTAAACACACTTATTGCTGTCAGAACAGTGTTAGCTTAAACCCATTCTCTTTACATTTTCCAAAGTAACAGGATCATAGTCCTCCCACATTTCCTCTTTTAGCTGAGTTATTTCAGTCTTGTGTTACCCCTCTGGACTATTTCTTAATCATTAATAAATTAACTATGCCCACTCTCCCTTGCACACTGATGGATGCTGATTGTTCCTCACACTATGCCATGAATAGATGCTTTTTGTACTGAAAATTCAGACTCCAAAATCTAAATACTAGTTCCCAGAAAAAAATCAAGAATAAGAACATTTCAAATTCAACTGCAAAATTTTAAAGGGAAAAAACTGCAGATAGAAAAGAAGGAATAATGGTGAGATGAAGAGATGATTGTACGTTTTTCAATGAAAGGAGAATTTTAATTAAACATCATTTTTAGAAAAAGTTATTTTCGGAATGGAGCCATGGTGAGCATTGTAAGTAGGCAAGTGGGTGGGGCTGAACTCACTTTGTTTTTCCATTCTTAAATGTCAGAGAAGTAAACTCCAAGTTTCAGAACTATAGCCTGAAGAAAAAACATCATCTGATTCATGCCTTTTGTTTAATTAAAAAAAGAAACCCCAAGCCCAAGCCCCTGCGATGTGCTGCCAGCGCTGCTTGTCAGGAATGTCATCACAGTTGGCCTCACCTCTAGGGAGGAGGAATTTTGGAGGGAGGGCTGCAGTGGGGTTTGTCTCCCAACACCCCATCATGAGGATATAAAAGAGGCACCAAAGCAGTGAAGGCACAGGCTCTCTTCTCTTGCCAAGCTGCATAACTGACCTTTGCTCCTTCTCGTGCTCCAGCCATGGCCACTTCCTTCGTGAGCTCTTCCTCCACCTACGGGGGTGGCTTTGGGGGTGCTGGGGGCAGCAGCTCTCGCCTGTCCTCGGTGCGCGCCGGAGGCTCCTACCGGGCCCCGAGCATCCACGGTGGCTCTGGCGGCCGCGGCGTCTCCGTGTCCTCAGCCAGGTACGTCTCCTCCTNTGGCTTTGGAGGTGGCGCTGGCTTCGGTGGAGGCTTTGACCTTGGTGGTGGCTTTGGTGGCGGTGATGGCCTCCTCTCTGGCAATGAGAAGATAACCATGCAGAACCTGAACGACCGGCTGGCTTCGTACCTGGACAAGGTACGAGCCCTGGAAGAGGCCAATTCAGATTTAGAAGTGAAAATCCGAGACTGGTACCAGAAACAAGCTCCCACCAGCCCCGCCCGCGACTACAGCAATTATCACAAGATAATTGAAGATCTCCGAGACAAGGTATGACATTCATATGTAGAGGAGTTATAAGAAGGCAAGAGAATTATGGAACTGCATGTTCCATGTCTTTAAAATAAGATTGAATAATTACTAAAGAAATAGGGAATTCCTCATCTCAAATACACTGAGGTCCAGAGCATTCTAGCAGAAGAGAGTAGCCTCTTCTCGATTTAAACACCAAATATTGTAACCTGACAATGCGATGTTTGTTGAAATTAAAATGATTGCAGTAAAAGTTAGCAAAATGTGTTTAGAATTATCAATATATTTATTCAGGAATCAATTTGTAAAGGATGGAACAGGTAGGCCTCAAAGGCTGGAAAGATAATTCTCCTGGCTACAGATAAGATCAGGTGTTGTACAAACGTATTTCCGTACTATGGTTCTAACCCTTGTTGCGCAGAGTATCACAGCCCTCTGGTTTGCTCATGGAATGTGGATCAGATATTTCACTATTATTCACGGGAATTTTTCTCTGTGTTTCTTAATTGTCAGATCCTTGCTGCTACCATTGATAATTCCCGGGTAATTTTGGAGATTGACAACGCCAGGCTGGCTGCTGATGACTTTAGACTGAAGTAAGTTCACCTGGAACACATTTGTCTTCACTCTGCTTGTCTTCACACTCTCAAAACAGTTTTTTCTTTAGTAACTGTGGATGCAAAAAACCCTGGCAAGCAGAATCAACGGATGAAGGACCAAATCAGAGTATAAATCTGACAGAATACAGCATTCAGATCACTGAGCTGTTTGCAGGATCAGTTATAGCCCATGTCTTCAGTTTTTTGTGCTATTCAAATATTTTTACTAGCCTGAATCATAGGGGAAAGAAGGCAGGAATAGGCGAGATTTTCACTTAAAAGGAACTAAGTGGCATGAAGAGATTGCTGTGGGACTGCAGCAGTTCTCTGCTGGAGTCAGAAATTTAGAGTAAGGTAGGGCTTTTCCAGCTCTCAGGCTCAGCAGTACATCAGATGATACAGGTCCCTGTGCAGCTGCTTTCCCTGCAGCAATGCACCTCCAGATTTCTATTTTCTCTCATGTCCCAGGCCCACCTGTGCTTTCCTACACATCAAATCTGAGAGGACACTGTGAAATGCCTGTCCCATATGACAATGTCTCTACTGATGCTGATAATCATTATTAGGTTCTGCAAGGTGAAACGCCATGTCCTCCTCAGGAGCAAAATCAAACAGCATTGTCTGTGCTTCCTTATGCCATAGCTGGATATTGGAAGAAAACATCTTTATTGCTTTTACACTTCTAAATCTGTGTTTTTATCTACTGCTCACTGTTCCTCTTTTAGCTCATTTAGGTCATTTTATAGCTGTACTGAATACAAACTCAGATATGTTTATTTTTGGAATTGCAGGTATGAGAACGAGCTGTTCCTGCGCCAGAGCGTGGAGTCCGACATCAATGGCCTGCGCCGGGTCCTGGATGAGCTGACCCTCTCCAGAGCTGACCTGGAGATGCAGATTGAGACACTGAAAGAGGAGCTGGCTTATATGAAGAAGAACCACGAAGAGGTGAGAGTCCTGACAGTGCAGGGAGGAGATCACCCCCTTTGGAATTTATCTCTTGTAAATGAAACATACGTGTAAGTTACATGTAAATAGGTGTGTCATGTGTGAGTACACATGAGAGTAGGGAAGCTGGTGCAATGAGAGAGAAAATGTGATAAATGTTTTATGTTCCATCTATGATACTTGATAGCACAGGTACTGTGGTCCATAGCAGGGATCACTGGGAGCAGGAGCAGTGTGAGAGAAGAGAGCCTGATCTTTCTGTGTCCTCTGCCTTCTGCCTGTGCAGGAAATGAAGGAGTACTCGAACCAGCTGAGTGGAACTGTCAACGTGGAAATGGATGCGGCTCCTGGCATCGACCTGACCAGAGTTCTTGCTGAGATGAGGGAACAGTATGAAGCTCTGGCTGAGAAGAACCGCAAGGATGCTGAGGCCTGGTTCTTCACTCAGGTACAGTCACACCAATGAACAGCACAGCAAGGCACTGCCTCAGCATTCCCGCCCTGGCAGGTCCCTACCTCCCTTTCTCAAAATGATTGATTTTTTTATACATCTGTATGTGATTTTACTGTTGTGTTTCCTTTCAGACTGATGAGCTGAACCGTGAAGTTGCCACCCACACCCAGCAGATTCAGAGCGGCAAGTCAGAGATCACGGAACTGCGCCGCAGCCTGCAGAGCCTGGAGATCGAGCTCCAGTCACAGCTCAGCATGGTATGGAGCTGCCCCGAGCACACCACAAGGCACTGCCTCACACTGTCCCCTTCCTCCTTCACTGTCTCACCTGTCCTCGACTCCCCCTCTGTGGGACAAACTTCATTCTAAGCTATTCTGACATTGTTGCTCTTCAGAAAGCTGGGCTGGAGGCCAACCTGCGGGACACGGAAGGCCGATACTGCGCGCAGCTGGCTCAGATCCAGGCCCTCATCACCGGCGTGGAGGAGCAGCTGGCTGAGCTGCGCTGCGACATGGAGCGCCAGAACCAGGAGTACAAAATGCTCATGGACATCAAGAGTCGCCTGGAGCAGGAGATCGCCACATACCGCCAGCTGCTGGAGGGCCAGGACTCACAGTATGTCACTCTGTCCCAGTCCTGATGAGCAGATAAGGGTAACGACACACTCTGTGGAGCAGGAGCTGTGGCTGCCAGGCTGACTCCAGGGTGCTCAGTCACACTCCCTGCACATGCAGCCTTTGGAGTACTGGCAAAGGAGGTGCCTGGCAAAGTCACCAGTGTTGCCCTAAGTCAAGCTAAATCTGCACATCAGTGGTGTGGAGGATTTGAAAATGTAAATGACACCATTTTGACCATGATGAATTACAAAAGGCACCATGCCCCATATATGTGTCTCAATCCTCTTGTTGCACTGAAATTAGAGCTTTCAGCCTGCAACAACCTATAACAACCTGCTCCCAGTATTTCTTTAGCTCATGGTTTTCTCTGTGCACGGAGGTGAAAATACCCATCCTCAAACACCAGTATCCCCAGCTAGAAAAGAACCTGGAACAGACTCCAGCTTACTTCAGTAAAATCTACATTTTCATGCCCATTTCTCATATCTGATCTATACTTTTCATTTCTGAGGAGCAATCAGCTCCTTATGTAGTTTCTAGAAGAGGCATTCTGAGGAAAGGAGCAGTATAAGGAGACACATCAGGACAAGGAACTGGTCTGACCACTGTTCCCATTCCCTCTCAAGGGAGGTGGATTTCAAAGGGGTGGATTTCAAAGCTGAAAGCACCTTAACACCACCTCTAATAACAACACACCTCAGAACCAGCCACTGAGAGCAGCCATGTGAAATCCTGGCTGTCCACACAAATTCCTAAATGATTCAATGGTTTCAGGGGACAGGGTCAGGAATGGTCATTAATCAAATATTTCTTTTCTACAGGTTGTCAGGACTGATCCCCAAGGATGGTAAGAAACATTTTTATTTAATGAGGGACTGAATTGAACAGGCAAAATAGGATTAAATAAACCTTTTACCTTTGGATTTCTTACTACCACAGATTCCATTCTCCCCACAATGAGCATGTTCTATATCATGTAGAAATAAAAATATAACAGTTTATTTTATGTGCATTTTTGAAACCAGTAGATTTCCAAAATGATTGCATGAACTGCTCAAGGGATTTTAAAATATCCAAATCTCTCAAAGATTCCTAAGTTCCTCTGCTGATTTATATAACATACAAGATACTTCCAAATGCAAATCTGATGTGCACTCCTAAGGTTTTCTGGATGAGGATCAGGAGGGAAAGAAGATAAGATGTAAAGGCAGTTCTGCCTTTGATATGTGAAAGATCTTGTGAGGAAACAAACAAACACAGCCTCATTGTTCAGCTCCTCAGGGTCTTGGCAGGGCCTTATTGTTTTTTTGTTACCTGTTTAATTTTCTTATTCCCCCTACAACAGCATTTGGGAGCGGTGGAAGAGTTCGTTCTGGAACGGAGGATGATGGAAAATCTGGTTCTACCCGTGACAGAAGACACTAAAAAAGAAATACTGAATCCCCACATGGACCCGGTGTAGCCTCCACGCTGGCTAATGCTGAGAGAAAGAGCCTTTCACTTCCCCAAATCACAAGAATGTATCCAAGAATGTCTTTCCTTAGATTTGCTCTGCCTTTGTACAGGAGCATTGGCTCACAGGGTGGGGATGCCAAGCCTGTTTTCTGCTGGTGCTCTATTGTGTCCTAACAATAAAGTTTCTGTTCTGCTTTTGCAAATAAATCCAGTCTAATGGTGTTTTTTGGAGCCTCTGTGGCACAGCCACACACAGCCCACACACCCTCCCAGCATGGGCTGCTGGAACCCAGCCAGGGGATACTCTGGGAGTAACAACAGCAATAACAATAATAACTTTAAAAATAATAATAAAGATGGTGATAAATGTGATAGATAATAATAAAGATGTGATGAATGGCACAGATAAAGTGCCATTAGATTCTGCCAGTCATCTGGAGCTGGTGTCAGTTAAAAACAGAGAACATAACATTAAAAATCCTTAAGATCTTAGTTCTCAATTCCAAGAGCACAACGGGGATGCAATTCATGCACAAATAAAATGCACCTCTGAAAAAAAAAATGCATATTTGTGTTCCTGAACTGCCTTCAGCACCAAGGCAAATTCACTCTGCTCCTAAGGAAGCAGCAGGCACAGTCCAGGTGAAACGAATTGCTCAGAGTTTGCTGCAATTGTTTTGGTTTGCATCCATCAGGAAGAACAGCCCCAGCCCATGTCAGTGCTGTGGCTGCTGTTTTAACCCCACCACCCTCTTCCAGCTACAAATCCCCAGCAGTGGAACTGAAGAGATGCTGATAAACCTTTTAGAGCCTGGTGAATCCCAGAAGCACATGGAGCAGTTACCTAAGGGCTGTACTTTGCTCACATAACATATTTGGAAAAGGCATCCTTAGCCCCATCACTGGGCATTCACATTATAGTATCTGCAAAAATTACATTATTTCTAGAATTGCATTTTTTTTCTTCCTTCCAACTTCCATAGAGACACTACTTTTGTGTCTTCTATTTTATGACATTAAAGAAGAAGAAATAGACACTGCTGGCATCACCAGTTTGGCCAAGAGGTGCTGCTGGTAAGAAATGCGCACCCTGCTGGCATTCCCACTGGAAAGAGTTTGGAAGATGTTCTGGCAAAATGTGGCAAAGTAACATCACAATCCACTAGAGAGGAAAACCAAATGGTGCAAATGATTTTTTTTCTTGATCCAAAACCTAGGTGATTATTGTTTGTATCTCTCAAACAGCAAGAGAGGGAATTCCTACAACCACAGGCAGCTGTCCATCCATTTGTATTCCCGAGGGAGGAGTCGAATCAATCAGTGATTGTTGCAATGATATTGACCTGTACAATGTAGTTGTCAAAACATTCTACCTGTATTTAAACTGCAGCCTAGAAATTCAGCTCAGTTTGTTTCTCATGTTCCAATTCAGTAAAACAAGCTTGATTCCCAGATGAAACAAGCCGGGACTGAGGAGCAGCATCCATCTCCCAGGGAGCAGAGCAATCCGCATCCAAGGGTGCCACCTGCTGACAATAGTTTATTTCCTTACTCCGAGTGTCACTTCCATTCTCTATTCTGGATTAAAGCAGTGACTAAACCCAAATTCAGCATTGCAGCCTGATAAAGAGTCGTGTCAGACTTTGAAGTAAGTTGTTTGGTCTTTTTCATGGAATCTCAGCATGTGTAGATCAAAACTGCACAGCATCTTTTCCAGTTTGGAAAGGCTGAGCTTCAGGGGAAGCACTTCCCATGTCCCAGATCACCTGTACCTTGGATTACTCGCAAGAGAAAATGCAGCTCTGGTTTTCATGATGTGGTAATTCCATTATATTCTCAGAACAGAGGCTCTGTGATCTCTCACATTGCCAGCCTCACTGCCAGGCAGGGTGGGAATGTCATGAAGTAGTATCAGGTGAAACAAAGAATTCATTTTATTTCACATTCTATTCTGTACAAACGTGTCATTCCATCTCGGTGTGATAGTTCATAGACACCAGCTCGTTAAACTGAAAATTCAATCTGAAATTGATCTCTGGTGAGATCTGCAGGATATCATCAGTTCTATTATAATTTGGGGGTTTTTTCAAGTTAGGACCTCCATTTTTGTCTGATGTTTCAAGCTAATCCCCCTCTCCAGCAGCAGGGCTGACCCCAGAGTGCAGCTATGGATAGCAGCTGTAACCAGAATATCTGGGGAGATCCAAACCTTGTACTCCCTGGAAAACCCTACTTTCAGTGATTTCTTTCCCCAAATAGTTAGAAATGATAGGATTTCTACAGAAGGAAGTGTCTGAGGAAGGAAGAGGAGCATGAGCTCAATGTAAAGGGAGCTGGGGAAAAGAAAGGAGCAGGTGCCGAGCAGAGCCGAGCTCGAGCCGCAAGGAGGAGCCCGAATCCTGCTCCGCCAAGAATGAGGCCGGGAGGTACCAGGGAAGCTGGAGTGAAACAATTCCTTACTGCTGCAGCATTCCAAATGAAACAATCGGGAATACACATCCCTTCATGTGGAACAGGACAGTGTAACTCTGCTCCATGCGATCTCCATGACCTCACCAGTCAGGATGAGCAGCAGGGCCAAGGCAGACCCTGGGGAGGGGTTTAGCCTTCATCTTGGGAAGGAAACCAGCTGCAGCATTTCTGGGAGAGCCTGTGCCCACTCAGCTTCCTGCCTCTTCCCAAATCTTCCTCCTCTATCTCATCCCTCAGTCATGGACTAGAACAAGGTAAGGCAAACCTACTAAACCCAGCAGTTGTCACAGGACCACTCCCCAATCTACAGCCCTTACCAGCGTGAGAAACTGGACAATCTGCAACAGCCACACTCGACCTTTCCCTGTTTGATGGATACAGTTTGACAGAATGTTACTGAGACTTTTGAGGAAGACTATTCCTGCATGATTGCCGGGTCAATTTATAGGGCTGGTAGCTTTAAATAATCCCTTGAATCTTTTGAGTGCTGTTACAAACTCATAGTGTAAATGTTTTCTATAGCAAAGATAAGTATCTTTATAGTATTAATGCTGAGAACAGCAAGAAATCTCTGCATTGCTGCCTATTGAGACAAGACCACTGAATCAGGACTGCACCTCAAATCATGAGAAAACCAATAGAAAAGTATCTAATTCTCATGTATTTCCCCTGGAAATGAGCAGCTGAAGGGAACATTACTGACTGGCAGGTCCTGGGCATTACTGACTCTGGACTGGAGTTTTTTTAGTTCAGAAGCTGGATGACTTCATGAAAGCCTCAGGTCTCCCACAGGCTGAAGCTGTTTGGTCGCTAAGCAGTTTGATGGCTGATAGGACACACTGCAATTGAGAATCCACAGGTTTGAGGATCCACAGGCTGCTGTAATTCTACAGCCTGAGAGTTATGACAGAAAGTTATGCAGAGCCCCATCCCTGCCCCAGCTCCCCATTTATTCCCTTCATGAGCAGGAAAACATAAAATACTAACTACAGGGTTGGACAGAAGTCTGAGGCAGAGCTGATCCTGTTCCACACCTACGGATTTTGGCCACACCTCACTATTATCATATGAAAAGAAAAAGAAAAAAAAACCCAAACAAGCGAAAGGAAAGCAACCCGGTATGTGGCTGATTCCAAACAACAACAGCGTGCAGGCTCATAAATGTTTCAGAATTGACCAAGAGGAAGCACGTTTCGTGATGACACAATCTTGTTGCTGTAGTCATTCATCGAAGGGAAACTCCCACAGGAAAAGGCATAAAGCTGCTCAGGGAAGGCGAAGAGGCTGCTCAGTGCTAGGCAGCCAAACCTGGGGTTCGATTCACACAGAGCTAAGCATGAGCACCAGCCAAGGCCCTTTCCAGTTTTTTTCTGCGTCCCTCAGGGGTAGTTCAGGGTGTGGTTTGGCCCAGCAAGGAACTTCTTACAGAGCGTCAAGTGCAGATGGTGGTGCCAGCAGCACACATCCCTCCTTCTCCTCCGCCAGACCCTTCTGGCTGGCTGCAGGAGGGGCACCCTGGGGAAGCTTCGGCGAGCACTATGGGGAAAGCATCTTCCTGGGTGGGAATGAGAAACAGACTATGCAGAACCTGAATGAGCGCTTGGCTGCCTACCTGGATAAGGTCCGTGCCTTAGAAGCAGCCAACGCTCAGCTGGAGAGCTGCATCCTAGAGTGGCACAGGACAAAGTCTCATGGAAAGAGGCATGACTTCAACCAGTACGAGCAAAACGTCACTGACATGCAAAGACAGGTAAGTCAGAGCTGGGACTGTGTCATTCTGTGCTCTTCTAAGGAATCTGGGTTCTCCTTTATGCTGATGGCTTTCCTTTAAAGAAGTTAAATAAAACCTTTGAAATGTTAGAAATCCTCAGGAAGGTAGTTCCAGGACCTGGGCATAAACATTCTTCATGTACACAAGGAGACTGGGCATAAGAAAGGCTGGAAGGGGACGAGGGGAATTCTGCAGAGACTGGCAGAGTAAAGGGATCCGTGAGCTGCCAAGTGTTCCTTTCTGTACTGAAACTGGGGTTTGAGTAACTGCGTCAGGCAGAACTTGGTCTTTTTGACTGCACAGGTATTGAGCAAATTACAAAGCAGGAGGAGTGCAGAGCCTGCCCCTCTCCTGCCGCTGTCTCCAGACAGACTGGGGCATTCCAACTCTTTGATTCCTGCGGTAGCAGACAATGAAACTACAGGAGTTTTGGGACCAATGAGCTTATGTAATCAGATGGAAAAATACTTCATTGTAATTAAGAAAATAGCAGTGACAAATTCCTTGTGGATCTTTTCACTATAATTAAAAGGAGAATTTCTGGTTCCTGCCAGTAGTTAATATTAATGTTCAACAGTAACTCTTTCAATCTCCCAAACTCACGTGTCTTCAAATTTAAGCATAATATTAATCTGTATTCATAATGAACATCCTAAGCACTGTAACCATCTCTGTGACTAATCAGTGTAATTAACTTTACATACCCATATGGGGCAAAACCTAAAGCTCTTCCAAAAGCAATGTTGTCGTTTGCCCTCCACTTTTTATCATACAATTACTTGGCATTCTCAAGATCCTGAGAAATTCTTTTCAAAAGGCTTGGAAATGGTATTAATTCACATCTTTGCTGATTGGGGCCAGGGACTTAATCAAACTCCATGCTCACAACTAAAAGTGTTGCCTCCAGGCAGTAGATGAGGTGCTCCGACCACAGCCTGTGTACGGAGAGCCAGAACTGTCATCACCCATTTCTGTTTTAAGGATAAAGAAAGGTCACTGTCCCCAGACCTGGCACTTGGGCACTTTCCTTTTTTAACAGAAAGAGAAATAAAAACTTGTTCATCAAGAACATGTATGTGTTCAGGTTGATTTGGAATTAGTAAATCAGAAAGATTAAGGAAGACAGTGTCATAAAACCATGATGCTGACTGGGGTAAAGCCCTCACTTTTGAATAGGTTGTACCCAAACCACTTATTTTTAACACTCACCCCTTAAACAGCTGTCCCTGGACACAGGTACCTGGAGGCTGGTGGCTGTCCTGGATGTGGAAGGAAAGGCCATTTACAGGTGACAATTCAGTGATTGAACCCAGAATTTTTACTTTCTCTATAAAATATTGCAATTAGAGCATGTCTGCCAGTAAAATGAGTGAAAATATAGCATCTAATTATTAACCATAATGAAATTAATTAAATGTTAATTTTAAAGGTGAAACTAATTTAGCACCTAAAATAAAATTTAGACTAAATTTTGGGTCCTATATCCAATAATCCAGAATGTCTATGATATGTTGCCTGTCTGAACTTGGAGGCAATCATTTGGGTCCTACATTTTTAACCACACTCTCCTGGATACCTGAATTCAGGATAAACATGCCAGATGGAGCAACAAGTTTTGGGGAAAGCCTTGCTCCAGCTTGACTCCATTCTAACCCAGATACACAATGAAATAGCACCTGTTCTTCAGATAACTGTCTCATTCAAACACCTTGTGCTGCTAAATAAGCAAAGTGATGTACAGGAGATGGGACAAAGGACATGAGACATGAGAGGTAAAGTCAGTGCAGGAAGCCTTCTTGGAAAATCCCTGTTTTGAGAAGGAATTGGAGTGTATTTCCAATACAATAATGTGTGAGTTCTTAATGAAGCTATTTGACAGTTTGCAGACTGGTACTAGAGATGCAGACACGTTCATGATGGATGCAGTAAGGAATTCCATGTGACTGTTAAGAGATAACTGGCACATGTGAGATGCCCTGCTGGCTGCAGTGACTGAGGCCACAGGGCAGTGGGCAAAGCACTGACCAGTGCTGGGATCACAGAGAGTCACACAGCAATTCTGTACACGGCACAAAACTGAAGAACTCGTGTTGTTTTCTTGTCACCTTGTACGTTCTACAGGGCTGGATTGAAGAATTGCCTCTTCTCTGACACCAAATTCCAGACAGCCACACATTCAGGGCATTGTTTTAGTTCTTGAGCTGGCCTTGATTGTGTCCCAGGGCAGTATCCGAGGTGTGCTGCTAATTGCACAGGAATGCACACTCTGTTAGTAGATTAGTTAAACATTCCACAGCACCTTCTTCTTTACTACAGAGGTGAACCTTTGACACTTCAGGAGAATTCTGTCATTTCCTTGTTTCTTTGTGATTCATTGAGGTGTGGGAAATTTACTCCAAGGTGTTGAGGGCTCTGTAAATGACTCCTGTACAGCCACAGTGCCCCTTGGTTTGCTCTGTGGATGCTGAGGGAAGGTAGCTGGTGGGTTGGTGACCACACTCCTCTTTCCTCTCTGTTAGAAAAGGACATGATGCCCTGCATTTATGATTTCCTGATAATTATGTAGGAGTTCCTGTTGGAATTCTTTCAAAGATTTTGCACAGAATACTGAACTTTTCACATTCAGATCCATAGTTAAAAGCTCTTCCATGTTATCAGGGACACATGAGCCCTTCCAGTGCATGTTGAGTGCACCAAAAGAATGAGGTTGTGCTTCATCCTGCACCTTTTAGGACAATTTTCAAATCCCAGAGCAGACACCTGAATCAATCACTCCATGCTGCTGGTCAATTCAGAGCAGCTGTAGGTGCATATCTGAACAGACCACAACAACCAGGTGCCAGTGGCATTGTGCATGTGACTCCAGGCTGAAGCCCGTGGTGGGCTGAGGGTGCTGCCAGTGAGTGGCTGCCACCATCACTGTGCATCACAGCACTGGCTCAGCGAGCTGCTCATGCACAGGCTACTTTTTAGCATAACATAAATCCCAGCATTTTGATTGTACTCAGACACAGCTTAATGGTTCTTACTGAAATTTGCCCTAAAGATGCTCAAGGCAGCTTTGTCAGCAATGCTGAATAGGATCAGAATCCAGTCTCAAAACCAGAGGAAGGCAGGGACTGTTACTCTGTAATTGACCATGAAGTTTGTGTAATGAAATTAATATCCTCTGCCTGGCCAGGAATAGGATGATGAGCCTCGGTTCATACCCTCAAAAAAAGTAAGAAAAAGATTAAAATAAGATTATGGTCAAAAATTGCAAAACACCCAAGTGAATCAGGTAACTGAACTGGTTTTGTTCCTATGGTCTCCTTAGCATGGGAATTCTACTATTTAGATGCTTCCTATGAACAGCAAAGAGGCTAAACCAGCACAGGTTATTTACTGTTACCCTATGGCAACACTGACTGTCCTGTTGGATTCTCTGTTTTGTAGATTGAGGATAGCAAGATCACCAATGCCAGCATCCTTTTACAAATTGATAATGCTAACATGGCAACTGAAGACTTCAGGCTCAAGTAAGCTCTTCTTTGGTTTCCTCATTAGGTTTGAAAGAGAATTAAAGTAAACATTACTTTTTCTTGCTAATCCAATAGGGAAGTAATTTTATTGAGGTTTTCTGTTGATACAGATGAATACAGATGAATAAAAACAATGTAGAACAGGGGAAAAAACCCAAAAGGATGAAAAACCCACAAGTGATTGCTGAAGAACCTTGAGTCACCCTGTTTATGATACTTAGTGCAGGTCCTGATGAGCAGGTTTGACAGCAGACACTTGATACTTGTGACAAAAGGCACTTAAAACTGTCATCTGGGATTACAAATTATCCCCTCCAAGCACTGCACTTCCCAGTCCAGCCCAAATCTATTTCCTGGACTTGTCACCTCTTCTGTCCAGCTGTGAAGGGAACACCTGTCCTTGTGTAGCTTCTGCCTTGGAGTCCCAAACATTCTGCACAGTGACAGAGCCAGTGCATCACTGGCTCCCAGCACAGTCTGATTTTCAGTACATTGAAAGAGAGTTCTCAGATCAACTAAAAAGACAAAATGTGTAGACAGAAAACTTTCAGGCAGGTCTTTCCAAAGGCAAGGATTTGACACTTCTGTAAGTAAGACTTCTTAGGAATCAGGAAGATTTGTCTTATTTCTAGCAGCTGGTGATCAGCTACAAAAAAAATCTCAAATTTTAGTAGTATGTGAGAAACTCAGAAACCCTGAGTGCTGCCAGCCTTTCATTATCAGTCAGTAATGTCACAAAAGGAGCCAGTGGAGCTACTTTGAGGGATGGGACTCAGACTGAGTTTACTGGGTTAATGGAGAAGCACCAATAGAGTCCACAAAACACAGAGTAAAGGGAGAGATGCTGAGGAGCAAAAGTGCTTCCCATGCCCAAGGGAAGACTTGGCAGCATCTCCCTGCCTTTGGCTCACTACAGACACTGCAAGAAGTTAGAGAGGAATGTTAGTAACTGGCGGCCATCACACTTTTCTTGTTTTTCTGAAGGACTCAAAAGTTACCATTTTGGAAAAACTACAGCAATCAATGCTTGCTGATACTGTTTCCAGAGAATTGTGTTCTCAAAGCTTTCACAACCTGGTGAATGTTAAAATGCAAAAAGGGAAGTGAAAAAAAAATTATTTCCTACCATATAGGAGGAGTTACAAGGGAAAAAGGAAAGTGAAATACAAAAATAATGAAACTCATTTTATTGTTAAGACAGGGGAAAAAATTTAAATAATGTATTTTAGAAATAGAATTGGTTTCTTTGGTTGTTTATTCTCTCTAGTTCCCTACATAGACTAAGCAAGTCTACTTCTCCTTATACAAGAGCCTGGATCGGGCAGTTCTCAACATGCACTTTGTGTCTTCTCTTTCCTCATAAAGATACGAAGCCGAGAAGTGTCGCAGGCAGGGAGTGCAGCTGGATGTGGAGAACCTGAGGAAGGAGCTCGATGGCATGACCATTATTACCACAGATCTGGAAATGGAAATTGAAGGCTTGAGAGAAGAGCACATCCTCAGGAGGAAAGACCATGAGGAGGTAGAAAAAGTTCCACTTGGTAAAATCCTATCGCACAAATCTTTACTACCATGTAATTAACTGAGTAAGACCCACAATCTGTAAGTGGGATTGATGATTCAGGACCTAATCCTGTTTCTGAAGCAGCCAATGAGAGTCAGGTGAGGCAAAAAGTCTGTGTCTGCTTTACCAATTACACTGGGGTTTCAGAGAGAACAGATTGCTGGAGTGTCTCCCACCCATCTGTCACGCATAGCTAATAATAACTGACACATTGGACAGAAATGTTCACAGAAAGACTTAGATATAAATACACAGAGTGCTGCCGGGTTTTACTCATCACAGACTTTTTCCTCAGTTCTGAATATATCATTTCCCACACTCACAGATGCATGAAGGAGTTGAAGATGGGAAGGGACCTCTTTAGGCCCCCTTGTCCACCCCCCCTAAACTCAAGCAGAGTCACCTGGAACAGGCTGACCTGAGCAAAACAGATCTCAAGTTCTTGAAGGATCAAAATTAAAAAGAATGGTTGGTGAAGTCAGGCAAAATTACTCGTTCTTGCAAAATCCTAAGCATAGTAATTAGATAATTCTCAAAAGCCACACTCCTCTGAATTCTCCAGAGCTATACTCAGTGCTCTCTGTTATTCCCGCATTTATAATTCCACTGTTTGAAACATGCTGGTTTCGCTTGATCTGGAGTTGTTTGCAGTTATTACCTAACACAGGACCAAACGTCCTGCTCAGTGTCTGTGGGTTATTAGAGCAGGGAATAAAACACAGGGGTTACACAGTGGGAGGTGCAGCTGCCTTTGGCTGACCCCCTTCCAGCCCAGGAGAGTTCTTGGGCACGGGGGACCAGCAGAGCCATCCCTGTGTCCAGCTGATCCGCATTCCGTGATGTCATACCCCGAAAGACTCCTTTGCCTGGGCGCTTTGAAAATGGTACCAGGCACAGAAGGTTGTGCTACACTGAAAGGAATGTTACCCTACCTGCCCGACTGGTCCTGTAATTATGTTGTTTACACAGTAATTATATGCTTTAATCCAATTATTCCTTTAACAATTACATAGAACTTTTACATTACTCTCCTGTAAACTTAGTTATAGTTCCATAAATATTAACATAAAGGGTAAGAAAGATGAAATTACTGTTAGATTTTCATCAAAGGTTTTAGGTTTCTAATAGATAAATAAATAAAAAATGTCTGTGCTTCTTCATTAAGCCAATTTCTTCCAGAAACATTCTATGAAAAGATCATCTCGCATGTTTTTATTTGAGTTCTGCCACAGAAGCAAATATGTCACTGGTTTAAGTCACATCAGAGTATTTTCAATATATAAATCTTTCAGATAATGTGAATTTAATGTATGTATAACAACTGTCCCCCAAACCGTTCTGGGATTCTGTGGCTCTATGAAAACTTTCCACTCCCATAAATGAGTTTGCTTGTTCCCTCTGCTAACACATGAACAGGACATGGAAGCCAATCGCTCCTCACAAGACTTCAAAGTCAATGTAAAAGTAAACGCGGCCCCTCCTGCAGACTTAGGCAAGATTCTGGCAGAAATAAGAGAAGATTATGAGGCCATAATTGAAAAGAATCGTCAAAGCCTGGACAACTGGTACAAAGAACAGGTAACAGCTATTCCCTGCTCATTTCCAAGCCTCCTGTGGCTGGACCTGCCTGACCAGAGTCTGTGAGCTTTTCTCTTGCTCCTGCTCCACAGAGTTCAGCAATGTCCCTGGCAGCAACCCCTAACCCCGAGCAGATCCAGCGCAACGAGAACGAGATCAAGGAGCTAAGGAGGACTTTGCAGTCCCTGGACATCGAGCTGCAGGCACAGATTAGCAAGGTATCTGCTGCAGACATCTTGGGCTCCTCACTCACTCCATATATTCTCAGACGTTGTCATGGACCAGTTCTCCATTTAAATCCACAGCCCAGCATAATTTTATTGCAGTTGTTAAAGTATGAGGGAAAGTGGAACTCAGATCATGCTCAACTTTGCCAAAATATGCAAAATAGATTCAGCAACCATCACCAGGAAGTGAAAAAATTGTCTCTTCTTACAACAAAATATGAGGAGAAGAAGAAGAAGGAATAGCTGACTACCGGTCTAGAAAGAAAATGTGTCCAGAAGACAGACAGTAATGCAAAGAATGCAAGGTTCATATTTATAATCCCTGTTATCATGCATGAAATATGTGAACTGTGAAAAATATTGGAGGGGAACTTTCACAAATACTACCACAGCTCTTACACAGGTTAAAGCTCCCATCCCAGTGACCTGGAGACTTTGGAGCAATTCTGGGCAGTTCATGCAGAACAGACAGGACAGACAGCAGTTTCAGGAGCAGAGCTTTGAGCAGAACGGATATGGCAGGGATAAATGACTCAGTTTTGCCTCTCATGCACACACGGCACAGCTTTGTGGTTCTGCTGCCTTCACAGGAATAGTTATGCAAATGCATAAGTGTTTAAATTACCACAGCCTTAATTTTGCAATCTTCTAGCTAGAGACCAAATTTGCTGGTATTTCTGTGTTATATCTACCACATAAATAATAATCATGGTCTTGGTATTATCTGCCCCGTCAGAAACACATGCTGGAAGACACCTTGGCTGACACTCGGAATTACTATGCTGCTGCACTTCAAAACATGCAGAAGATCATCTCCAGGTGTGAGGAGGAGCTGAGCCAGGTTCGTCATGACATGAAGCAGCAAAATAACCAATACAAGGTTCTGCTTGGGATCAAAACGCGCCTGGAAAAGGAAATTTCCACATACCGCCTGCTGCTGGAAGGGAATGCTGACGGGTAAGGCAGAGCTGCCCCGACTGGAACAGATGAGAGGAGAGTCTTCATATTTGGATTATTTATTTGTTTGTTTGTTTATGCTTAATCAAAGCTTGTGAGTCCCATACTACATCAAGGGTTGGTATTTTAATGTGACGGATCATAATAAAAAGCCATAGACACTTAGAGTAGAGACACTGGTATCCGTGTAATTTGGATTACCTAAATTAATATAATTTTTTTATTAAAAAAAATAAAATTCTCCACTCCCACAGCATGGCCATCTCAGCATAGGCAAGTGCTGGCCTCATCTTTATTCTCTCATCTGATTTGTATGAAGTCAAAAAAGGAAGATCAGCAGCCTTTAGGACTGAAACTCTCAGGCAGGCAGGACAGAGTGGCCTCAAGTCTGAGGGTATTTGTCAGAAGCCAAACTGGGATCAACCTGAGCAGCTCCAAATACAAAAGAACCTGTCCTTGGGAGCAGCAGTGAATGTGCCCAGGGATGGTTTCCCAGCGAGAGTATCTACCAAAGGGAAAGTTCACATTATATAAAAGCATCATTCTTTTTCCTTCTTTTTTTAAAATTTTATCTCATAGTGGGATGAGGTCTCCTTAGAAACAGTGAGAAGGGGATGAATAACTTCTTGAAATTAGTGTAACATTATTTTCTCTCTATTTCATTACCTTCACAGGACAGCAAGAAAATCTGAAACTAAAGGTAAAAGTTCCTTACTTTGTTCTCTGTAGTGACTCTTAATTATTGTCATTTCCAATCAAATTTTACGCAGGGCAATTTTAACCTCACCTGAGTGAACTGTGGAGGGTGTTCATGGCAGGCCCACGCAGGCCTTTGAGAAGTGTTTCAGCAGTTCCTGGCTGCTGTGAAAGGCTCAGATCCCACTGAGCTGTGCCTGCCCATGGGCTGCCTGAGCCCCAGCCCTGTCAGTCACACACATGGCCACAGCTTAGGCTCCAGACTAAAGCTTTCCTGGGATTTGAGGAGGCAAGGAGACTCCACTGAGTGACTAAAACAGCGTTAGGGCTTGAGAGCAAACAAAAAATCTGCATGTCTGGAAACTCATATTCTGGCATGGGCATGACCTGCAGACATCCAGGATAATCTGCTGGATTTGCATTGGCTGGGCTGTCCCTGTATTATTCATTTGCCCTGACCTGGACCAGACCCAGGGTGACTTTCTGGCAGCACATTTCACACAGAACAATAACAAATATTGACTTAAAGGAAAAAATGTAGAGATAACTTAGTTGAGGAGGCAGCAGGTAGATGACTGTAAACGAAGCTTTTCCTGCATCATCTCATCTCAGCATAGCTAATTAAACTTTCCTTTCTTTCAGAACACTCTGAGCTGAGCAACCGAAAGCTCAAAGCGATTGTCCACGACAGTGTGAACGGGGAGGTGGTGTCCTCCACCATCAATGAGCTCCCCCCACAAGCCTGAAGGAAAGCTCTGCCAGCCACCGGCTCTCCCGGCAGCAGCTCCCGCGGCCCCTCTGGGAACAGCGAGCCGTGGGTGGCTCCCCATGTGTCAAACAGGGATCCTGTGCTGAATGCGCTTCTCAAATGATCCACAGCCTGACACTGCAAAGTGCCACACAGAGCTGGGTATAGATGACTTCGGTAGTTTCAAGAGCTTTTAGTCACCAAAATGCTGAAGAAAAGCTGTTCAATTAAAGTGACTGGCTGAGCTTGTGACAGATGTATTGTGCACATCTCCCCAGGGCAGGAATATCCATCTGGGATTCAGTTATCACTCTGCAAATTAGCTATAATTTAAGTGGAATAATCTCTCAACTTTTTTCCTGGTCTTATGCCTCTCATCATATACCTCACTGCAGCAAATAAATTTTTATCCATTATTTATTCTGGTCCTTGGAATATCTGATTTTGCCTTCCCTTACATATGACCAGTCCACTGTGGCAGTGTCACTGACATGGGTCAGGACAGCCAAAGCCTTGTTGTTCCAGGAGGGACAAAAGTGGAAGAACACAGAAAAGAAAAGAGATGACACAAGTTACAGGTGACATTTACAAGAGCAAAACTACTCATCTTCCCTATAGACAACTTATCAATGTCACCATTTTAAACAGTGTTATGAGTAGGAGTGTTGCAAAGTCACTTTACTAAAAATAGTCCCCCAGAAACATTTCTTTATTCTTCAGTTTGAGAGAATTTTTCTTGCACTGTCTCTACACACTTTCCCTCAGAGCCTGTAAGTACTTTTCCAGATCCTCATTTTTTCTTGATGACCCAGCTAATTCAAAAAACCATCTCAGTTATTGGTCTCAAATTAATGTTCACTGTCTCTGTCGGAGGGTTCTGTAGTCAGACCAGACTGGTGTTTACAGTGCATGCTAATGTCAGGGAGAGCTGTTGGCTTTAGCCAAACCCAGGCTTCCTCCCTTTCTCAGCGCAGCCCAATGCCCGAGTCAGCAGCAGATCCTGACAGCAATAGAGCTATGCAAAGATAAAATCTGGGCAAGGAAAAGAGAAATATCATTAGGATGTTTAGATGAGGAAGAGTGTAAGGCAGAAGGAAGAGAGACCAAATGGAACATAATGAGTGTGTCAGGGATTTGCATTCCAAAGTCATTGTCTGCGTGTCCAGGGCAGTCTCGCATTCATGAGCGACATTGTCATCATGTCCCGTCATCCCCACACACCATGGACTCTCACAAAAGGGCTCCTGTTACCTGCCTTGCTTTGAAACAGCGCTCACAAAGGAAAGGGGAAATCTCCAAAGAAATGCAGATCAAACTGAACAAAGTCCCCTTCTGTGATACAGTGTTCTGCTACTGGCATGTTCCGACCAGTTCCTGATCCCCCTTTGCCCCCCGCACCCCGACTCTCCACCCTTGTTGCACAAAGAGATCCCAAAAGCATCGGATGGATTACCTAATGGTTTCTTTAAACTGGGTAAAACTTGTAATACAGGATTAGTAACTCCTGGCTAATTAAGAGTGTCCTTCCTTATGGTTTACCAGATCTAACAAGCCAGACCTGGTGTTTGCAGCATCTGGACAAAATGTGCCCAGGTCTTCTCGAACAATTTTCTGTGTTATTTAAAGATATGTTCATTTATCAGATTTACACAGTAGAGCCACATTGCTGTGACACAAATAATTATAAAAACAACTAAGTAGCCCCTTATTTCTACATCAAAGGAAAGTATGTGCTTTGTGCTGGGTTATTGTGCTGAATTACAAAAAAGAAGGAAAAGCGAATAATTGAAGTGCCTTATGGAACACGCCTGTCCTTATTCCACATTCCTGAGCAATGCTCTGCCTTTGCTCTGCCCTGGTGTCCCCTCATGCAGAGGTGACATGGGCTCCCCGTGCCTGGTGTCAGCCTCGGCTGTGGCCCGAGCGGTGCTGGAGAAGAGGCAGCAGAATTCCTGTTCTGTCCTGCTAAGAGGCAGCAGAATTCCTGTTCTCCTCTGCTACGAGGCAGCAGAATTTCCATTCCACTCTATTGTTCTGATGATTTTAACCTTCTCTCACACCTGTGTTGCTGCTCTCTGCACAGGTCAGACCAGCACAGCTCACAGCCCCATCCTCACAGCTCACTCCATTATTGACACCATCGTGCACCCATGGCTCCAACACAGCCATTCAAGTGTCTTTTACTAAGTGGACTAAACCAATTAGTCCTTAAGCATACAAATATGCGTTACACTATCTTCTGTTTGTTTCTGGAAAAAAATGCTTATTTCTGGAGAATCTTTCACAGCTCCAGAATGCTCTGTACAACTACAGATCTCCTTTGTGTTGAACAGCTCGTGACACCGTGTCACCAGCCATGTGTGCCCTGTATCTGGTGGTTACTCATTACCTCTGATTTGTGCTCTGGTAGATAAGCTATGCATTCCTAAATGTATTTAGGGTGGGTCTGCACCCTAAATAATAAATAATGATGCTAATATTTACCACTTGCATGCACTGTTAACATCACATTCTCACACCACGCTGAGAGATGAAGTCAGGGAGATAATGAATGGGGGCAGTATTATCATTCCCATTTTATTGCCTCAGAAATTGGAAAAAGAGATGACATAACTCGCTCAAGGCTGCAAAGAAAGTCACTGAGAGCCACTAAATTAGAATCCATCACTTCACAGCTTCTACTTAGCCCAGCTATTAGATAATACAACTTCCTGAAGAGGCATTCCCCACTCACAGCAATCCTGTCAGTATCTGATGGCTCGGAAGAGATAATGCCTTTGATTCATTCCAAGTGTTTATGGCTGGTCAGGACCCTGCACATACTCTGATGATGTTCTTCAATGTACCTGTGCCAACAGCCCGACTGAAATGAGTCCTGTACAGAACACTGTGCTGGCAGCTCTGGTGGCTCTGTAGTATTTGGGAGACTTTAAGAGCACAGGTGGTGCTGCTTCTGATTTCAGAGCAGTGACTTGAAGGGAAGGAAATAATCAGGACTGTGATGATGTACAGCTTGAAAAATTACTTTGTTAATTCATTGTATTGAAACTGATTGAACTCTGCCAGCTCATATTTGTTCTCCTTCAAGTATTCCATACCCACAGCAGTGCCATTTTGACACCAAGAAAAGGGATGGACCCAGGCACAGAGAAAGTGCAATTTGAAAAATATGAAGTATCATTAAAAACAACACACTCCAAATGAATAAATTCTATTTCCCATAAATGGAAAAGGATGGCAAAGAAATATGAGCAGGAGAGAACAGCATTTCTCAGTCTAAGTGAATGATGCAACAATACTTCTGCAAACCAACAAGATACAGGAACTCAGCCTATAAAAGGAGGCTGAAACCATCAGCCTTCACAACCGGCTCCTTGCAGTTTCACCTGCCATTTAAGGCAGTCCTGCACAGAATAATCCTCAGCATGATTTCCAAGAGCCTTGACTGCACTCCAGCCTGGGCATGAGTCACAGCTCATTTCACTTGTAGAAATGTTAAAACTTATTAAGGTGAATTACAATAGGCAGCTTTGGTAAGTGAAGTGTTGATCCCCTGGAAGAAGTGTGCGATGAGGTAATGCAGTCATGGTTTGTGCTATTAATCACACATTCTTCTGGGGAGCTGGCCCCACACTGCTGGGGTTCAGCCTTATTTATCAACAGCCACATCTGTAGAATGAAAATTTTTGCTTTCTGCCTTCCTGGTTAATGCGGATGCAAAATTAACAAAGTCATTTCAGAAAGAGAAGAAAAGAAATCTTGCCTTTACAGCACTGCTAAAGCCACGGGTTCTATGGATTATTGAAGCAGAGAGAATAGGTAGAAGAGCCGGTAAAACATTTCACAATGTCCACACCCTGACCTATAAAGGTTTCTAAAGTTTTGCTAGGAGATGCCTGTTCCTGTGTGTGAATCATTTAGAAAAAGGACGAATCTATAAACAGGGAAGCAAGGAAAGAATAATGCTGAAGAGGCTGCACCCCCTGTCCCCCTATGTCCCACATTACACTGCAAAAGCATCTTAATTATTGACTCTACCTGGACATTTGGCTTGCTGAAATCCCAAGTAAATTTTACCATGTGTTGTTTCCTCATCTTTACTCCCTCTGTAAATTTTTTTATTCTTTTCAAGCTGTACTTTTATGATATCTTTAATTGTGTGACTATGCTGAAATGACCTACTTGAACCCCTGGCCTAGGGCTGGCACAAACCAATTGTCTGCAAAAATATTTCATGAAACAGAAGCATCGATGTCGGACACTTTGGAGTGTCCCTGTGCAGGAGCTCCTAGTGTGAGACATGACCTAATGGTGAGGCAGGTGCAGGGCTGCCTCTTCTGGACATGTTAATTTGCGTTTTGAATGTCTGAATATGCATCAGAAGCTTAAAGGCATAAAATCATAACACCAGCTGTGGTAAAGACACTTTCAATAACTATATAGACTTCGGGGGTAAATTTTTTGGCTTTCCAATGTCCTAAGGACAAGTCCAAAGGAGTCGATGTGACGGGTTGTAATTAAGCTCTATAGAAAGCAACAAAAATGAGGAATATAATTTGGAAAAATGTGTTTCAATTAAGAGGGATAATTAGCTGGAGCAGGCAGGGAAATGGAGAAATAAACAGGCTGAAGTAGCTACAAACTACAGTTCTTCCTTAGAACAGAAGTTAAAGGTATGCTGCCTTTAGAGAAATACTGGCTTTGGCTCAGCTCTGCACCCCCAAAACCAACGTATGAGAAAATAAAACATCAAACGCATCAAACAAAGAACTGGGAGTGACTCTTGCCAGAACAATTTCAAAGCAGGAAATCTGTATGGCTGCTGCAAGCAGACAGAAATTGTGATCATAAAGTTATCAGTGCAGGAAAGAAAACACATTCTTATGTCCTATTAATGAGAAAAATTACTAATTTTTGAAAGCCGTTCCAGCACCCAGGCTCTGCTTCCAGATTTCTCTCACAAGAGACAGTCTTAAGATATTCTGAGAGTGGATCCACTGGAAATAACATTGCTGCTGTGCAGAACAAAAACAATAAAAACACAATCAAATAAACCTTTTCTTTAATGTCTACAGTCTACTGCTGCCTAAAAATTGAGATACTCAAGCATCACTTATCAAAAAGCGTGTAATTCAAAAGGATAATGAACACTCCCTGTCCTCAAAACTCAGATGTCAGAATTTTAAAAGATAGCCCATTCTTCTTGCCATTGCTTCCAAACCCACTCCATACACAGCACTGAATTCCTTAGTACAGCTGGTGGCTCTGAAGGGAAATATTCCTCGAAACATTTGGGCACAAGAGCGATGCAACTCAATTTCCTGTGGATATAGGGCCAGGAAAGTGGATAATATGAGAAATTTCGTTATGTAATCCGTGAGTTTTATTCCTCGTTCAAGTTCCGCACGGATTCTCCCGCGGTGCGCAGCACAGGGAGGGCTGGAGGCAGCTCCGTTCCGAAGGCCGGTGGTGGCCTCTAGTGACAACCAGGTAGATCCGCACGGAGCCCGGTGCCTGTCCCTACTCCTGCCGCTCCTCCGGGGCTCCTGCGGCTGGGGAACAACTTCTAACTGGGAATTTCTGCTGCAGGATTTGTGCAATGTACGTTACTAATAGTGCCCGCCTTCCTCCAGGGGATTATGGAGACGGATTTTCGGCCTGTTTCCTTTATTTTGCTTTTCTAGTTTCTGCTTTCCTGACACAGATCTTGATGCTGGAATAGTGTTTTGGGTTCCAAGCAGCCCAAAGTTTGCTCCTGGCTGTACAAACCCCGGGAGTGGGGATGTCGTGGGATCGCTGGGATGGATTGAAAGGATGATATTCCAGAGGAGTCCTCAAACAAAAAGCTGTAGCTCTGCCTCTGCCCAGGCACCTCCTGGCATTACGAGTGCAATTACACCCTGAGAAAAATCGAGTTTTTCTTCTGATTTGGGGGTTCCAAGTGTGACACAAGTGAGATCCCCGAAACCACAAGAAATTTTTTTTAAAGTTCGCAAAAAAATCTACACAGATACGAACATATGCAATACAGTGTTTATATGTATCTTTTATGGTGTATGATGAGTGTGTGCTTATATTTGCACAGGGCCATGAAAATTGTATTTGCCTCCTGAATCACAGAAATATGCAATATTTTTCATGGATACTGAACTACTTCAGCATTATGGAACTGAGAGAGTCAGTAGGCTGAAATTCTCTCCAGTTCACTGGTTTTCTCATTCCCCTGACACTTCAGTTGCACAGGGTTTTTCCAAGAGAGAGAGATCTGCCAGCAGTCCTGTGTTAGAGCTGATCTTAATGGCACTTTTGGGGAAGAAAAAAAAGAATGTTCGTTTGTGTGGCCTGGAGCTGTTTTTGTTGGCACTGAGATCTGATTCTGTTCGAGGAGAGCAGCTGAGACAGGAAAGGCAGCTCCTGACTTTCATTTTCCACCTGTGGCTGGGGAGGGATGGAACCCACACACTGCCTCACGCAGCACTCCAGGAGCTGGAACACCTCTCTAAGTGCCATAAATATGTAAAGTAATGTTTTAACTTACCCCTCTGGTCAAAGCTCCAAGCAGAAAGAAATAAGGTGCAGTGGTTTGATGATTGGGATATTTACATTGGACAAAAGATAAAAAGGAGAGGGAAATGAGGGGGAAAAAATACATGAGGCAGACAGTGTAAGATCTTGAGCTGCAAATCTCCAGGGCTTAGGTGGTGACATCATCCAGAACTTTCTCTCCTCTGATCCCATTCAGCAAGGCACAAAACACCTTGCTCTCCTCTTTGGAGAGAGCAAGCTTCGCAGGCATTGACATTAACAGGAGGTGCAAAGATAGTTAAGAAAAGGAGGGGAATATCTCAGACCCAGAAATATTGAATACTGGAATGAGGCTGGAACACTGAAGATGGAATGCATCTCTTTGAATGCACTTTGCACAGCGACATCCTTTCAGAACTGTAGTGTAGATCTTTGAGAATCAAACTCTTATGATGCTAAACCCAAACACAGGGACCAACAGGGACCAACAAAGGGTGTTGGAATACACTTCTAGAACGGATCATCTCTATAGACTAAACTAAAAGACTTTGCTTTATTTCAGTCTCTATGTAAGCCAAAAGAAAAGTATCTGTTCCACCTAAAGGCAGCAAAAACGCAGACCCACAGCTGGGTGTGTCTTTTTTCCTTGAACTCTCCAGACTGGTTGCCCATGGCTGGTTAGTACAGGTGAGTCAGATGGAATGGCATCCACATTATCAGAGCCCCGCAGAACTTATCTCGCTGGCACTCTAATGCACATTAAACTTCTGCCACACAGGTGACATTTCTTCATGAAATCAAACAATTCATTAGGGTTGCTATAAATGTTTTATTATGTCTATAGGCAATCCACTCCGACCAGGCACGTCACTGAAAGGAAGTGTTACCCATAAACCTGCACACTGTTCTCTACAGCTCCCACACTGAGTGTGGAGCTGAAACTGCTCAGCTGAGCTAAAGCACCAGCAAAATGTTACAGCACTTCTTCAATGCAGACCAAAACTGCAGTATTGGACAACAGATTTTTAGGCTGCCCAACATCTATTTAGACAACTTACTCTTACGACCAATAAAATTAAAAAATAAATAAAAATGAGGCAGCCCATATTCTTGCAGATAATTCCTGGGCATAGTCCAGGGGTGGAGGAGGCTGAGGCCACTCCCAGCTGGAGGGCCTTGAGGAGCCCCTCGCCCTCCAGCCTGGCTGGGGCCTCGCCCTCCCTTCACTGCCATGGCTGCAGCTTCCAGTGATTGATACAACCAGTCAAGATCATTTTCATCTAAAAAAGTGTACTGAAACCAAAACCAGGAGCAAACCCCACCTCTGGTGTGAACCTATCCTGATCCTAGCAAATATTCTTGCAAATATTCTAGCTTTTTGGAGAGGATAGAAGCATATATAAAATGATAAGACCAGAGAAATTGTCAGCAAACAATTTAGGGAAGAGAATAAAAAGGACACTAGGAAAATTCAGCCTTGTATCTTTTCACATTGAGTTTGCACGATGCCATTGCCCCCTTCTTCCCCTTGCATGTACCTCAGACACTTCTGTTGAATAGTCCAGAGGAAAATGATTGCTGAAGGTTCAGCTTGAACAAAAGCAGCAGAGCCTTAACACAAGGCAAATGTCTGACATAAGCTTGATGCTCACTTTAACTCAGATCACTGACTTCTTTTTCATTTGCTCACTAAATGAAAAAATAGAACCTCCAAATGATGTTTAGAAAAAAATATCACCAAGGTAACATGGAAACTAATTTTAATAAGTACTGAGAAGACAAAACAGAATGTTTGCTCTTAAATAGACTGCCACAAAATCCTGCAGAGATCTAGGCAGTGAGATATAGAGCTAAGGGATATAAGAACGGCAGGGTCTCTCTGTACTCCTCTTACATTCTAAAAGTGTAAGCTCTATTTTACTAAAATGAATAATTCTCACTCAGTCTGAATAATTTCAATGGACAGAAGACAACCCACCCTGAGTATATGTAATGACACACCAAATGTCATGGTCAGTGTACTTTGGTTTCACATCTCATAAAGGTTTTTTTATTACAAGTTACACCCAAAGATGTTCAAGGTCCAATGACACTCCACAGAATTCTCCTAGAAAAAAATCCTGCCCTTCACACTGAATGCTTTGGTTTGGAAGCTGTGTTTCAAGAACATCCAAATACAACAGTTAAACTCTCTGCCTTGAGCCAAGATGAGTTAGACTAATCCCTAGCACAGTAACTTAAAAACTTGGCAGTACTGATTCCCTAATATATTGGGTATTCACTAATACCCAACTATTCTGGGTTGGGTGCTCTCAGAAAGCTGAAGGTGCCTCCAATACACAGCTCAATGCCTCCATAGCTCAGTGTCTCACCAATTTCCTTGCCCCAAGGTGGGAGATCAGTACATACAGCAGCTGCTCTCACTGGCACAAGCCATGTGTGCTCATTGTTCTGTCTGACAGCACCGGTAACACACAGAACTGTGAGTGCGATGCCCCAGGAGCTGCACCTCCTCACTGTTCCAACACACACCTGCCACCTGCTCTCCTGCAGCACTGACAACCCCTCAGCAATCAGGTTTTTCCCTTGCTTTCCAAATCCTCCATGCACTTTCTGTATCAAGTGTACAGCAAGGTCAGCTCAGGAGCCTCTTCACAATTGGCAGTAGGATTGATGGGTTTCTTCATGCCAGGCAAAGGCAGCTGGTTTCCTGTTAATGACCACAGCCCCTGGGTTGGGGACAGACTCCCCAGCATGGAACTTGTTACCTGGTGGTGTCTGGAATATTGATGAGGCAGGAAGGAAACTTGTTTTTCTTCAACTTCAGCCACACAGGAAGGCTGGAGGCTTGTTCTGCTGGAAGCTGGAACTCAAGATTTCCTGCCACTCTCTGTACCTCAGCATCTCACATGGGAAACACAGTGGGCTGGGAAGTTTCCAATATTCTCACTCCTCCTACCTTACTTAAGGACAAAGAAATACCCTTCCCACTTGATCTCAGCTGTACTGAAAGCTCAAATTCCACATGTTTTTTCTAATACCAGATGAATGCATATTCAATCCAAGCTGATGGCAACAGCCTCCACTCTCCACTGGCAGTGCAGATGTTGGTTTGTGATTACTATGAAATGAATTCACATTGTAGTACAGTTGCCTCCTTTGTAATAATTTATACACTGTTCTAGACTGTCCTGAGGCCCAAGTTATTGCTTACTCAACAGAAATATAAATATTTTAAGTCTCTTGTCACACACAGGCAACTCTCATTTTAAATTCATGCACTGTGCAGGGGGCTAAGAAGCTACTCATTTGTTCCAAAGGGCTACAGAGAGGATTGGCTGCAAGTACATGGTTATAAATGATTCAACAGATCATTTTTTGTTTATCTGTTATAAAAAATAACAAAGCAAGCAAACTACCCAGGGGGTGTTCCTCAAACAGACAAATAGATGAGAAACCCTTCAAATTATTGGGGGGGGGGGCAATATCCTGTGTGCTCTTTGTGCTGATACCAATGACACTCTGCGTCAACATAGGTGGGGTTTCCAGCCACTGTGCTTCCTCTTGGACCTGGTATAAAGGTGCACAGGGCACACTCAGCTCCTCGCTGCCGTCTCTATCCGTGCAGATTTACCTGCTTCAGGCCAGCAGACAAAGAGCACAATGGCATTCTCCACCCGCAGCATCCAGTGGGGTACGAGCAGCCGTGTCCAGCCCTCTGCACCCAGTGTCAGCAGTCTGACCTCCAGGAACATGTCCATCCAGAAGATCCAGGCACCCAGTGTGTACGGGGGAGCCGGGGGCTATGGCACCCGCATATCCACCAGCACCAGCTCTGGCCAAGGCCTCGGAGGGAGCCTCCAGCTCAGCATCACTGGGAGCGATGTGCTGCTTGCAGGCAATGAAAAATCAACTATGCAAAACCTGAACGATCGCTTGGCTGCGTACCTGGAGAGAGTGCGCTCGCTGGAGAAGTCAAACTCCCAGATTGAGATGCAGATCAGAGAGTGGTATGAAAAGAACACCATAAAAGTAGGGCAGGACTACAGCTCCTACTTCAAAACAATTGAAGAACTCCGAAATAAGGTAAGTGATCATAGAGCCCTCCATATATATAGGAATTGCAATTATCAGTGAGATAGAGAATAATCTGTTGGAGAAAATGCAGTTTTCCAAATTTTAATTGGCCCAGGTGAGAAAAAAAAGTTTAATTTTGATCAGCTACAAATTAGTAACAGATTTTACATCATTTGTAATACCAGATATATGCCTGCAGTTGTGGGTAATCTCATACCTGAAAAATCTGTGACTCAAAATTAACTAGTTTTATATTTGCCTTAGGTGGATTTAATTAGAGAAAGTACTAATGATAATCTACATATTTAAATATAGTTTAGCAACAGTCTATTTCAAAATGGGTTTTTAGAAAAGAAGGGCACACACTCAGAAAAAAATTAAAGACTACTACTTTAAATAGTAAATTACCACTGGAAACAATGAAACATTCCCAGCAATCAACTGACAGGTTTGTCAAACCGTGTTTCCAGAACTTCCTTCAGTCTTTTCCCTTCTATTTTTTATCAGTTCTACTTCCCAACATTTAAAAGCAGATCCCTTCAGAGAGCAGTTCATCCCAACTATTTGATACACTTATTTTATGGCAGGATAATTTGCCTTTTGGACATCCCTAATTCCTTTCATGCACTTCAGATGGAACTTAGCTTAAAGCCAGCTGACTAACAGACAGCTGAAGAGGAGGATGAAGCCCACTTATAGTATTTATTTCCAGGAAAGGATAGAGTGTGAATTGCTGTGCAAAGTTTCATCACTTGTCCACCATTCCCTTTAGATTTCTGCTGCCCAGATGGAAAATTCTAGGCTTGTCCTGCAGATTGACAATGCCAAGCTGGCTGCTGATGACTTTAGGCTGAAGTAAGTTCCACGATTTTATATCAATTCTCTTTCATGCTCCTCTTATTTAAGAAAGCTTCCATTTATTGGAATCAGTGCCAAGAAGTGAACATTTTCCAACTTCAGATTTAATGAAAATTTCACAATGACCACGGTAGTTACTGATTCTAACATTTTCATTGTTGCATTCCAATGATGACAAAAGGCACTTTATTGTACAGGTTTGAGAATGAACACCTGCTCAGGCAGAGTGTGGACAACGACATTGCAGGACTGCTCCGTGTCCGTGATGACCTCACTCTGACCACAACTGACCTGGAGTCCCAGATTGAGGGTATAACCGAGGAACTCGTTTTCCTTAGGAAGAACCACGAGGAGGTGAGAGCAGCTGAGCGCTGCCAGGGAGAGGGGTTTTGAGTGGCAAACACAAACAGCCTCACTAGGAAGCATTTCTATCCTTCCTGGAAGCAGAACAAATATGTGTGACCCTAAGGGACATTCAAGCTGTCAGGGAACAAAGGCTGAACACTTCCATTCCAGGAATGAAGAAGTGAAGGTTTTCTCTAAGAATAATTAATGGTTCAGGAATTGCTATCCCAAAAAGTACATAAATGGGAGCCATGACTTCTGCCCTCAATCTACAGGTCTGGTTCCAAGGAAATCATTTTTATGATATATTTATCTGTGATATAACATTTATTGCTATAAAGTAAGCAAACTGTTCTAAGATGAGGTGCATTAAACAGTATTTACAAGGCGATTAAGTTGTCTTGCCCCGAGGTACTATCAAGGATTAGTCCTGTGTGTGTAGATGTTGAGTTTGTGTCCAATGCCCAGGAGTGACAGCTCCCTGCAGCAGGTGCTAACAGAGTCCCCATTGCTGCAGGACTGTGACAGGCTGCGCAAAGAGGCCAGCGGCTCCGTGAATGTGGCGGTGGATGCTGCTCCCGGCATTGATCTCGCAGCCATTATGGAAAACATGAGAAAGCAATATGAAGAAATGGCCGAAAAGAACCGCCAAGAAGCCAAAGAACATTTTGAAAAGCAGGTAATGTCAACTGCTTAAACACCAGCAAGGACCTCAGTCATGCCTGCCTGCAGGTCACAGCAGTTCTCCATTCCTCATTCCAGACAGCAGAACTGAACCAGGAAGTTGCCCTCAATGTTGAACGGCTGGAGGTCCAAAGGAAAGAGATCACAGAACGGAGACAGGTCTTCCAGAGCCTGGAATTGGAATTGCAGTCTCTGCTGACCATGGTAAATAACAAAAAGCAAATACAGATTGTGCATAGAGTTACACAGATAAATAGAGGAATGAGGGACTTCACAATCAAAATGTTATTTTAACAGAAAAATGTATCCTCTGAATAATATGACTCTGTTCTTTCCATGGACTACAGAAACAGACCCTGGAAGGTTCTGTGGCCGAAACAGAAGCACGGTACAGTCAACAGCTTGCCCTGATACAGGGAACAATTTCCAGCCTGGAGGCTCAGCTGAGGCAGCTCCGAGCTGACATGGAGGCTCAGAACAGTGAGTACAGCATCCTGCTGGACATCAAGACTCGCTTGGAGATGGAGATCGCAACGTACCGCCGGCTGCTGGAGGGAGAGGAAGTCGGGTGAGCACACAGAGCTTTGCATGTTGGTTTGGGTTTTGTGCCAAATCTGCCACTCTCCAACTGTTTTGGGGTGGGGAAGTCCATTGCTCAGCTCTTAGCCACAGAATCAGAGCAGGCTGTTGCTCAGGCAGGGTTGCTAAAGCTGCTGTGGGATTTTGAGGTGGTCCCTCCCAGCCTACAGACTGTCACTCCGTGAGATGGGGAATTGGGTAGATATTCACATGCCAGGAGCACCAGTAATGCAGTTTTGGATCACCTTGCCCACGTGGGTTAAGCAGAGAGTAGAACTTCCCCCCAGATTCTACCTGTTCAGGTGTTCTGGCTCAGGAACCAGACCAGGTGTACCTGCGTGAGCTGAAGTCCTTGCATTGCAGACACAAGTCTGCAGATTAACTGCACCTACAGCTTATGCTTTGCAAGTTTCACTTTAACTAAGAGAACTCATTTTACTGAGTTATCTCCTGATTAAATGTCTTGATGAAAGGGGATTAGCTGTCCTGATCAAACACATGGGAAATGCACAAGGATGTTTCTTCAATACATGAGTTGCTGTATACTTACATTTTCTCATTTATAATTTGAACAGGCAATTAGAACAGATGCCAATGACAGAGGCTGAAAAAGGTATGTCCCACCGACTTCTTTCTGTTTTGATGGCTGCCTGTTGAAAAGTTATGGAATTATGTAGCCGTGTATAAAACAACAGCTCCAGAGCAAATAATCAGCCAGTGGAATATCACATTAAGAAAGCACTGAACTGTGTGGTTACCTTATGGGGACTATACAAATCTAGCTTTATATATACAATTCAGGTGCCCAGTGTAAAATCACAGATTCACCTTACCCATTCTGTGATGCTGTGACTCCTCACAGAGCCAAGAGAACAACACAGAGTTACTGAATTCCCCTCTGGAGAACTGCAGAAGCATCTGCTTCTCCCTGCTGGCTGTACAGAGAGACTGAGGCTACCAAGTAACATATCCAGTTTCACAGCAAAAACTTCCAATTTGGCGTAAAGCTATTCCAAGATTTTAGGTCTACAAGTCTGTGCTAAACTGAAGAAAACTATCAAGAGCAATAGAGAGTTATTGAACCCAGTATCTACTACAGTCCATGGGCAATATACTCCATATCCAAAAGAGGAGAAGCCACACCCTGCACACTGCAAAAGTTTACCTTAAGGATCTGTGGATTGAAGATACTTTTTGCTGTTTCCTCATCAACTGCTACTACTGCAGCAATATTACTCTGTCAATGTACATTGCATTAAATTACTTCTCCTTTCAATTTCCTTAACAGAATCAAGTAAATTTAAGAAGATCAAGACAATAGTTGAGGAGGTGGTTGATGGCAAGATTGTCTCCTCTGAGGTCAGAGAGGTTGAAGAGAAGATGTAAATGGCACCAGCAGAGGAGATGCCTCTGAGCTCCCTAGAGGTGATGGCAAAATGAAAAAATTTACAAAGACTCTGATCTAATCCACCCTAAACCCCAGAAAGACTGAAAAATGCCATAAATATCAAACCTTTTGTTGTTGTTGCTTTTGTGGGGGAGTGTTAATAAAAATCTGTAAGTCACAACATAAGACTTTGGGTTTGCTTACATAGTGACTAGGTACTTAGATGAAAAAAAATCAAATCAGCCTTTTATAAATGTATAATTGCTTCCAACACAGATAAAAATGGTAGTATTAGGTTTTCAAAATGCATGAAGACATCAATTCAGCACACCTCTTCTGAATGTGAACTCCCACTCAAACATAAAGCAGCTTCACTTCATTAAAACCTGATTTTCAAATAAATAAGAAGTGTCAATTTGCTTTTCATAATACATCAACAGGAAAAAATAAATTGAAGAAGCCTATTTGATATTTTTCATGCTCTGTGAATGATTATCTCACCAGGGACTACAGTAAGCAAAGTTATTTTTATCAATAAGAATATATTTGAAATGATCTCTCTGAAACCTTTCCGTGCCAATAATGTTCTGTGTCCCCTAGGGAGGCCCCTGTGCCACACCTGGATCCTGAGTCCCAGGAGTTTACATTTTCCTCTTGAGAACATGAACACACAAAGCTCTTCCTGGTGAAACCTCACCTGTCCAGAACTATTTACTGTACATAAACAGCTGCCAAAGAACTAATCCCCTGCTTTCACTGCCCCGAGTCACTGAGACCAGGCTGTCAGCTCATTTCCACAGAAATGCTTTACTTACACCTTTGATCTTCTGCTCTTTTCTGCCCCAAAAGCACTCTTTGCTCCTGGGTGCGGATAAATCAAAAAATTAACACATTTCAGTTGACAAATCCAATGATATAATTAAGCTGGGACAAAGGAAAAACCATTTTCCATTTATCAAAATAACTTCAAAGGAATAATATACTGGCTTGGGAGGATTCCCATGCCCAAACCTGCACCCAGAAGCACTACATTTGATCTTTAGGTTTGTATTATAAAAAGCATCACATACAGAAATTGGATTTCTTATTTTGAGATAACAGCAAAAAATTCAGCAGACAAATTGTCAGTTCTCAGCTCCAAAGTACAAACTCTTATATGCTATAGACTATATATAAGCACATCACTCTAAGGTATTTCAATGATGAAAGGGTTAGGGCACAAACCCAATTCCAAATATTATTGGGTTTAATTAGATTTATATTTTCATATTAATGATCACCCTGCAGCTCACTGAACATCCACGTGCCCTCAGACACCTGATGGTCACTTTTCTTACTTCCTATCAAGCATCCAGGTGCACTAATCCAGCAGAGGCTCCTGCCAGAAGAGCATTATGAAAAGAAGGACATTCCTGCCACACACGCTGGGAAGCAGGGATCAAAGGGATCACTCTGCTGACTTAGCAAACTCCTGTAATAACAGCCCCAAACCCAGGAAGCACTGAATCTGCAATGACAAAACAATTATTTAGGAGGGATTTAAATGTGAGAAGAATTTTTTGTGCTCCATTGCACATGGCAGAACACCATCGTGATGTCTCAGCTCCACTCCACCCATTTCCCCTCATACAAATACCTGGAGGGCACCAGATTTCCACTCCCATTGGCAATTTCGGTTGGCACATATCATTTCGGTTGGACAGAACATACTAAACTGACGTCCCCTCCAAACAGGAGGGAGAGAGAGAGTGAAAGCTCTCCCCAGGAGGTGGAGTCTCCTCCTGAAACACCCATTGCTGTCCCTTTATAAAGCTGACCCTGCTCCCTCTCTGCCCTGCTCTGTGTTGTATCCTCCACTGGGCACCTCGAGCACCATGGCCCTTTCCGTGCGCACAAGTGGCGGGTCCCGGCAATTCTCCTCTCGGAGCGGATTTGGAGGGGGATCTCTGAGGATGTCCAGTTCCAGTGGTGGAGGAGGCCTTGGTGGCAGCGGGCTTGGGTTTGGTGGGGGGTCTGGTGGAGGGTTTGGTGCAGCTTCTCTGTTGGGTTCAGGCTCTGGCTTCGGTGGGGGCTTGGGGGGCAGCTCAAGTGCAGGATTTGGGAGCAGCTTAAGCAGTGGCTTTGGTGGAAACTTTGGAGGAGGTTTGGGTGGTAGCTATGGAAGTGGCTTAGGCAGTGGTTTTGGGGGAGGTTTGGGAAGTGGTTTTGGCAGCAGTTCAGGTGCTGCTTTTGGAGGTGGCTTTGGTGGTGGCTTGGGGACTGGTTTTGGAGGTGGGTTTGGCCCTGCTGGTGCTGGCGATGGTGGCATTCTTTCTGGCTCAAAAAAAGAGACAATGCAGAACCTCAATGACCGTCTGGCTGCGTATCTGGACAAAGTGAGATCTCTGGAGGATGCCAACACCGAGCTGGAGCGCAAAATCCGTGAGTGGTATGAGAAAAGTGGCCCTGGCACTGGCACCCCTGGGTCTGGGAACGACTACAGTAAATTCTACCCCCTCATTGAAGATCTTCGAAACAAGGTAGCAAACCAATGTATTTAATGTATCTTTATATTTGTAATTCACTTAATAGTATGAATGAATATAACAAATTTCTTTTGGAAACCAAGAGCACATTTATCCTTTGGTACTGACACTTGCAGTGACCTCTTTCACCTTGCACTGGTGACATGGGCTGAATTTTTCCTGTACATTAAAGCAGTTCTGTAGCTGTCATGCAGTGATTTGTCTAATCTGAATAAAGGAGAAGGTAGTGATGGAATGCAGTTCTACAAATCCTTGTAGAATATAAAGTTTAAAGCCATTACAAAGCCAGGAAGCCTTTGGGCTGTAACATCATTCTCTGAACACTGTATTCTAGATCATCAATGCAACCATCGACAATGCGAGGATCATTCTGCAGGTTGATAACGCCAGACTGGCTGCTGATGACTTCAGACTCAAGTAAGGATATCTTAGTGCTACAACTCTTACTAATGTCTTAAGGAAAAAGTTCGTTTGTATTAAAAATCTCTTTACTTATAGAATACTTGTAAATATAATTACTAAACAATTATGTGTATTAAGTTTTCATCTTAAAGCTAAAGCAAAATACATTAATAGTTTGCGTTTGACCTCATTGGCCATGTAAAAAATAATATTTAATCCCTTTATGCACAGATATGAGAATGAAGTGGCTCTTCGGCAGAGTGTGGAGGCTGACATCAATGGTCTGCGCAGAGTCCTGGATGAGCTGACCATGACAAGGGCAGATCTGGAGATGCAGATTGAAAGCCTGAATGAAGAACTGGCTTATCTCAAGAAGAATCATGAAGAGGTTATTTTTTTGCTTTGTCAATTCATAACAAGACACGTGAAATTGTGAAACACCAAATTACTCCCTTATTTAAGCCAGTGAGAGTTCCTGGGTTTCATTATTGGTTTTGTTTGCTGTTATTTTTTGAGTTTGCTAAGTGAAAGAGTGCAAGAAACAAGCTACAGATTCGTGTTGAAACAGAATTTATATCACATATATTTCTTCACATATATTTTGGTATAACTATTTTGCCTTTTATTAACAGAACCTTCTTTTTATTTTCAATCCCTCCAGGAGCTTCAGGGTATCCAAAGCACCGAATTTGGCCAAGTCAGCGTGGAAATGGATGCTGCTCCAGGGACTGACCTGACCAAGCTTCTGAATGATATGAGGGGACAGTATGAAGTCATTGCCGAGCAAAACCGTAAAGAGGCCGAGGCGTGGTTCAATGAAAAAGTAACAACCAGAGAGACCAAACTCAGGAAAATGCATGGGAAAATGAGTTCAATACTTGGAACAGTGAAATTACACCCCTTTCTTCCTTGTCATTTCAGAGTGGGGAGCTGAAAAGGGAAATCTCCACCCATACTGAGCAGCTCCAGTCGGGAAAGAGTGAGATCACAGATTTAAAACGGACTCTCCAAAGCCTGGAAATAGAGCTGCAGTCTCAGCTCGCCATGGTACGTTCCAGGAAAGCTGCTGACTGCTCAGAGCCAATTCAGCGACTTCAAAAGTCTTTTTAGACCTTATCCTATTCCATAGAATTGAGGATTTGCATTTATTTCCGATTAAATCCTATATTCTTTAAGTTCCTAAATAGCAGTAATATATCTAACTGGATTGCAAAGAGCATGTCACAAAGCAGATGAGTTTTCACATCACATTTAGGAAAGTGACAAGGGACAGTTTTCTAACCGGTGTTTTCAAAAAGAAAATAAAACCTTCTAAGTCATGCAGCTCTACTCACTCCCTTAAACTGCTTCAGTTGGTTTTGTTTTTGTAAAGAGGTTTTTTTTCCTTAACCAGAGATTATTTAATATCCTTACACAGAAAAAATCCCTGGAAGACACTTTAGCAGAAACGGAAGGTGGTTACTGTGCTCAGCTGTCACAAATCCAAATGCAGATCGGGAACCTGGAGTCCCAGCTTTTCCAGGTCAGGGCTGACATGGAGCGCCAGAACGCAGAGTACCAACAGCTCCTAGACATCAAGACTCGTCTGGAAATGGAGATTGAAACCTACCGGCGCCTGCTGGATGGCGAGTTTGTGTAAGGAACTGATTGACACAAAATATCTCCTTGCATTTATTTTCTGTAGCAAAATCCTTTCCAGGAAAAAAAGAGGTAAAATAAGTGCAACATTCTCCAAGTGACAGTAAGGCACTGAAATATCACTGTGGCTGAGGAGAGTGAGCCACTCTGCTCACTATTTAAATAATGCATCAATGTCACCATGAAAAGGGAATTTATCCCAATCCTATTAAACATCCTGCAATAGTTCATGTCTCTGAATCCCTTTTAGGGGTGGTGGACAGGCAGTTACATTTGAAAGCTCATCCCTGACAGGATCCAAATCTCAAACACAATCACTGGATTCTTCTCAAGGTAGGTAGAACTTGACTGAGTAAAATTTTGTTTCTAAAGTCATTCTTATAAATGAAATAATACATGTTGTCTTGTTTAACTACATCATAGAGTTCCTTAAAATCAGAAGCCAATTTGAAAGGAAAAGGGGGTACCTGGTCATGTGTTGCTTTTGTTAATCATTTTTAACACCCTGATAAATATATTTTGTTTTGTTCATGATGTTTAGATCCAACCAAAACTAGAAAGATCAAGACAATTGTTGAAGAAGTGGTAGATGGAAAAGTTGTTGCATCCCATGTTAAGGAAGTTGAAGAGAAGATATGAAGCACAATCTGATGTGGCAAAGGATCTATTCGCTCCAAGCCAAAATGGATAAATAATTTTGTTCTTTTGTATGAAGTGATAAAACATTTGGCTTTGTACTAAGAATCTTTTAGATAAGACAAAGTCGGCACTTTCATTCCTTGCAGACATGCAATATATTTCCTGCTTCACTCTATCAGCATTACCTGTATGATTTCCACGGTGTTCTTTAAAAATATTCTTTAAAAGCTCTCTTCAATAACCAGAAATATGAAGCATACATTTAATCAGATCTGCCTTTTTAAAATCTTTAGCAATCAATAAATAAAATAATTTTGCTGTTCTAACCTCATTTTCCAGTTTTCATCACTAATAAAAAGGACTCAACAAGCTTAAAGGTATTAGTGTCCCTTTATTCTCCATGACCCCCTCCAGCTGTGTGGTGAGCCAGCAATAAAATATGAACATTGCAAGCAGCTAGAATTCAAAATTCCATAAATCCTAGGAAAGGTGCAATTGCTTATACCTACCTACCTTTTGCCTTCAGGGATCTCATAGCCAGGTGTTTCCTTTACACCTGAAAAAAAAGACAGAAAAAGAAAGCATTAGTTTATACCATCCCAAGTCCAATACCTTGTGTTTGTCTGATGGATTCCTAATGGTTTTCTTATGTAACTGTTCTCATCCCATCAATGACAAGCACTGACAATATTTTGGGTTTAGAACTACATAGAGCAAGGATAATTGAGACACTTTTAGAAAAGAGAGTGGACAACAAAACCTTTCCAACTCAGTCCAGGTCAACTGGAAGACAGTCAACTAAGGAAAATAAAATCCAAACACAGGATCCTTTCACATGTGCCAGCAAATACAGCCAAGAACAGGGAAGCCTTTTCACACCAGGAGACTTTTAAGTGGTACAATACTTTGACTTCTAAAAAGATGCGTGTCTTGTAAAAGTTTACTGCCTCTTCTATCATTTCATTTATGTATATTCTCATTTAGTGTCTAAAACGCATTTCTCTCTTTAGTAAATTTTAAATTTTCATTGAAATCGGGCTTTTTTTTACTGCATATCTGATATTGTGCACTACTGGAAAAAAAATTAAATAAGGAAGAGGTAAAATGAAATAGATAAGAGCCGTCCTTAGCAGACAAGATCATCAGGATCACACAGTACTCCAGTGAGCAGGAAATGAAGAAGCACAGCACATCAGACAACCTGTGCTGGACCTGTCTGGGAGCTGTCAGGAAAGGGGAAAGAACCCCACACACACTGCATGTCGTGTGTACTGAGCACACCAACACCTGGCACAGGTACTGAAACACCAGAGACAACCCAGACCATTTTCTGACAGCAGTGATGTGTCTAAAGTCTACGTTGACCAGAACTTTGCCCTCTGCAGAAGAGGTGCCAAAGCCCTTACCACAAGTTGCACCAGCACTACTCACCACCACTCGTGCTGGTTCCTCTCCCTCCTTGTGTGTTTCTGCCCATAAGAGAGGATGCCCAGGAACCCAGCTCGTTTCTGAAACAGGACAGTCCTCAACACTGGGTCAGGTCAGACACCCGAGGCTTCATCTCACTGAGTCTCAAACACCTTCAGGGATAGAAATTCTGTCACATCCCTAACAGTGGTGGAGGCACCTGCCAGCAGCACTGCCAGCATCCCAGGTATGCTGCTGGGAGGCTCTGCCCTTCCATGTCCTCTTGCCAGAGCACTTCATGCTGGGCAGCTGCAACTTTATCCTTTGCTTTCTCTCTCTTACCCTCACATTTCTGAGGTTATAAAACCCCACAGTTACAGCATAATGAAAACTTTAAGACATTGATATATTCATTTTGGCACATAATTCAGGAATAGTTATTCCCGTGTTATCTTTTGCTGCACTAAGCTGCTGCCAGGACGGGCTGACAGGCGCTGAGCCCCTCGCGCTGCCCGAAATGGGCCGCTGCCGCTTTAACGGCCCCGCGGCCGCAGCCCCGCGCCGCCGGCAGCGGAGCCGGGAGCCGGGGAGGATGGGAGGAGGCGGAGGAGGAGGATGGAGCCGGCTCGGCTCCGCCGAGAGATCAGGGCAAAGTATGAATCGCTCATCACCCGAAATCAGATAAAGACCGTCAGCTCAGCAAGGACGCAGGTAATGCCTCCTCACAGCCACACACCTTGCAGAGTACGGAGCCATTCCCTGGCCGTACAGTTCCTCCCGCAGCCTCTATGAGGTACAGTAATTCCTTTCAATGCAGCAGATTTTCGGGGAAGGGATGTGGATTTTACCGCAGTAAGATGTGAACTAGAAGAATCGGAAATAGATTTTGTTAAGGGTATGGATTCACGCTAAACTAATGCTGTGTAATTCATCAGGATGCTTTTCTGTCCCTGCAGCCGGGCTATTGCTGGGATTTAAGGGATGATGACATAGGCTATAACACGGTAACCTCTAGCTCCATGTAGTTATCTCAGAGGAAAAAACAATCCTTAAGAGAATCCTTTTATATACACCAATCTTTGCCATTTTTAGCCCTCTAGTAAAGAAAACTGTACCTTTGCAGGAACTATTTTCTATTGCTCACAGTAAAAACTATGTTCTGCTCTTCAGCAAATATCAGTTGTTCTCTCATACAGCTTCATTAAATGCTACCAACACACAATGCTGCTATTAGGGATTTACATACAAACAGCTCTAAACCCAACTGAAATCAACTGGCAAAACAATTTTGAGCCATCAAATGTAAAGAAATTCGGGGGGAATCAGGTATTCTGTCACCTTGTACTCAGGTATTGCAGGAATCCCAGAGGTTTGTTTTAAGGGCAGGCCAGACGCTGCTGCAGCCTGGCTGATCCACCAGCAGTGCCAGACACACGGCAGCTGCACACCCGACAGGGAAGCCAAGTTTATCTTTGCATTGGCACAAAGCAGCCAATGCACATTGGTTTAATTCTGTCACACAAATTCTGCAGTACCCAGACAAGAAAGGGGAAGCAAAGAACATTGGGGGTTCACTTGTGGATGAGCCAAATCTAGATTTTTCACAAAAATGGTGGTCTGGTAAAGTTGCAATAGGTCAGTATGTACAGGGGAACAAAATCGTTATTTTCCTTAGTTCATTAGACCTGAATTAAAGAGATTCTTTTCTTGGAGTCAACATCATTATAAGAACCTGCATAAAGCAGTAAAATATGCAAAAGAGCAGGTGCTGTTTCAAGGGCTTACGGAATCTTCACCGATTGCAGGGAAACTCAGAATCAAAAAAGAAAATTTCCATGAGCCAAATAATCATTCTGGAAGTTACATGCAGGAACATAGTGTCGAAACCAAAGATGAGTTTAAATCTAAAATGACCCCACACATAATCAGGATTGGTTTTTAAAAACTACTTTTAATAGGATAAAAGGAAAAAAACCCAAAACCCTGAAATAAAAAATACATTAAAATCAAAGCACTTTATTCAATTGGAAGCTTAAGCTTGAACCATCTGCACCTCCTCTGAGCCCATTTGCTCCAGAGGTAAGGTCTCAGTTCCTCTAGGACAAAGGTGCCAGGGATAGAGATGTGGCCAACCACTTCCCAGCCAAACACAGTGGGATAAGGGTTTTCCCTCTACACAGTATAGAAAATATTAACTCCTCACTGTGAGCTTTCATACACTTATACAACAAAAATTCCAACCAGACCTTTTTATGGGCCAATTTATTATCATTATTTGAATATCTGTAATATTGTTATCTTTTGTATGTCCCCTGTAGTTAGAAGAAGGTACAAGTAAAAGAATGGACAAAGATGCAGAAGCACTAAAGGCAGCCAGAGCAGAACTGTGCGAAGCCCGACGGCAGTGGCACCACATGCAGATTGAAATTGAGTCTCTCCACGCTGTGGTAAGAGTCAGAAATGAAACTTGAAATCTCACAGAAAAGAGAAGTCTTGTTCTTGATGTAAACTATCCCACAGTCAATTTCTGTGACAGGCACAGCCACCATATAGCAGAAATTCATCACAAGAGTGCTCAGCTTTGGGGGGCTCCAGCTCCTCACAGAGCCCTTGCTCACACACACTGGCCCAGCACATGTTCTGGAGCAGGATCTGCCTCTCCAGACACACGTGGTGTCCTGTTTTCACACCTCCCAAGCACACATTTGCATGATACTCCCCCGCCAAGCTCCTGGTCATTCTGCCTTACCAATTCACAGCATGTTTATAACTTTTTTTAATGTGTGGACCAGATTTATCAACTCATTCATGATAAAATGTCAGCAGTTTGCTCAATTCAGCAGTACAGACAAGCTTCAAGAGCACACAGACACTTCATGCAGCACTGAGCTGGACATTGTTTAACTGTAAAATCAGACATCTGTAAACTCAAAGCAGTGGGCTGCTGCACAAGACATGGCTACACTTTCATCTTATCTTAAATTACCACAGATTTTACTGGTAAATTTCTCAGCCAAAGCATTACCTTGAAAGCTTTACTCCTGTTCTTAAAGAATAATCTTATACGAACTGATGTGAAAATACACAGTTTGTTAATGAAACCATGTATGTGTATAACATCTTTACACACAAACTTTCCAAATCCAAAAATATGACTTACATTTCACAGGAAAAGGGTTTGGAACGTTCATTGCAGGCCACAGAGCAGCAGTACCACATGCAGCTACAAAATTTGGAAGGTGAGATTGAATGCTTGGAGAAAGAGCTGTTGGAAGTGAGAAGAGGAATTGAGAAACAGCTTCGAGAGCATGAAATTCTCCTGAACACGAGGATGAAGCTGGAGGAGGAGATAGCGACATATCGTAGTCTGTTGGAGCAAGAAGAGAGCAGGTACTCACTGCCTAGAGAAAAGGATCTCAAATTTGTCTTCCATTTCTGAAGGTCTCAAATAATCAGAATTGTAAATACATGAACTAAACATTAAAAAATTACAGTATAAAATCTTAGAAAAGGTTTCATTGCAAGGCAGCTTCACTGACTGTGGCGTTTCTGGCTCCCAGTGTCTCACACACACCACAGAGAGCAGCTCAGTCACTGCAGCCTCTCTCGAGGCACTGCGGGTCACTGGGGCTCTGTGGCCCCACAGGTCTCAGAGCACATGGGGCCAGTCCATGCACACGAAGTGCTGGGCAGGGAGTCCACGTCTCAGACCAGCACAGGTCACTGCAGGAAACTGCACAAACACTGTCAGTAACTTCCTGCAGTTCTGGGCTCAGAACCCCCCAAGAAATAGTTATCGCAACCAAACTGAACCTCTCGTGATTCTCACATTTTTAAATTTTTCACAGCTGTTCATATGACAAGTTTGAATTAAAGTAATTCAATATTATTAGATGCTTTTAATAATTTTTATTTTTGCAGGTTCCGTTGCTCAATACCTGCCCAGAAGGATGACAAAAAGCCCAGCACTAGTAAGATCACCTTTATGCTGCCTTCAGGTGAGTTTCAAGACACCTTTTCCTTAAGGGATTTTGGCCCTAACTGTTCACAACTACTGACAAATTCCCAGATATTGAAAAAGGACCTTTTCCAGTGTATGGGAAATACTTCCAGGTCCTGTGTACTGCCCTTGCCCTTCTGCATGCTCAGTATATACCTGCATATTCTTTTACAGAGGGTGTAAAGAAGCACAAACCGAAGAAGGTGGAACTGATGACAAAACAAGCAATCCTAGATGGAAATATCATGAAGGAAAGTGCTGAAGCTCATGGCACTGTACAGTAAGATAAACAGGAATTTCACAAAATAACAATTGGAAGTAAAGGGTGGAGGTTACGTTTCAGTAGCTTTGAATTTTCCGTTATTTGGTATCTGTTATATCGTGCCCACATAGCCCAGGAGCTTCAGAACCACAGTGGGAGCTCCTGAAGGTGCACTGAATGTCAGTGTTTAACAATACATTACATTTAAAAGTTCTCTTTATTAGCATTGGCTTCATAAGCAAACAATACCATGCTAGTGCTTCTGATTTGTAATTTCTATTTCTGTTAAGAATGAAACTATGAATAATTCATCTCACTAAGGCTGAAAGCAAAGAGCCCAGACCACATTTGGGAAGTCCCTCTGGGGCATATTTATGCACATAAATTCAGGCTCAGCTGCTCCAACTTGCTCCTTGGAAACTCCTACGTTTCCCCAAACAGGGGAGTGAGAGCCTGGCTCCCAAGTAGGCATGTGAAAGTCTGTTAGGATGTGTTATTCACCTGAAATTACTTTAATAGTATTGGATTGCCTCATTTTATTTTTTTTTCCTGCAGCTCCTTAAGCATTTTTGTAGACTAATTTAATATTACCTTGAAACACACTCTAGTGGGCCATTCCTAACACTGAACCATAATCAGCAGCTGAAAAAATTAATTCCATCATAAGGTCCACCAGACACACCCTATAGGTGATATTTATTTTTGTGCATGATCTTTGTTCATCACACAGTCCCTCAGATCTGCACGGGGCTACTCTGCCAGGTTCAGTGTACTCAGCTGGGTGAGGCCCCAGAGCCTTTCAGATCTGAATTCTGACACACACACACAGAGAACTGAATCAACAGGATTAGGGTGCCTCAATATTCCTGATCAGCTGGCTTTTCAATTCTCTCTGTTTTACTTCTGCCCTTTTTTCTCTTTAATGTAATACAGCTCCACATTCTGAGGTTTGAGTCTAAACTAGATTTACTCCTCCCTATTCTAAAGGTTTTTAGATGGAGGAATTCTGTCCTGCCCACTACAGTACTGAGGTTTCTTGCAAAATTTTTGACCGTGGATTCCAAACTTTCTCCTTGGAAACAAACTGCCTAATGTATTTGGAACAGTGGTTTTGTAGCCACGTCTACCTAAAAGTACAAAAACAAGAACATAATGAACCCTCACCCTTTATTTAGCTTCTCTAGAGAACGAAGCAGTAAAAAAAAAGGAAACCTCTGGTATCTCATTGCCATATAAAATAACTCAACACTTTATGATGCCATTTCTCTGTTTTAAAAGCAGTTCTGAAGACAGATAACTAATACAGCCTAAAAAATCATAAATACATTTTCTTTATTGTTTCAGGACAGAAAAAGTGGATGAAGTGATTAAGGAATGGGAAGGTTCTTTCTTTAAGGACAACCCTCGCTTAAGGAAAAAGTCTGTTTCCTTGCGTTTTGATCTCCACCTGGCAGCCACAGATGAAGGGTGTTTGCACACAAAAAAGAAAACCCTCCCTGATATTGAAGTCAGGCTGGTGATGAGGAGATCCTGCAGCATCCCATCCATCAAACCTTAACCTCAGTCAATTCCCTCAAAGTGCATCTAAACAGGCTCCGGAAATTAACTGTAGATGGACTCCCCCGGCTGCTGTCTGCTACAACCACAATGTCTCACCAAGCACTTGGATCAATACAATAAAACCGTACCAGTCCTTTAAAAGAAAGGGTGAAGAGCAAGGGGGTTCAGATTCCAAGAAACCCAACTTCTACTGGTTTTATACTCTGGGTGCAGCCCTTTCATTTTCTCATTGTTGTTGTTTTGTAGAATTTCACCAAATATTACAAAAATTTAACTAGAACTTTATAGTTTGACATATTCTGCCTTTGTAAAAGAGAACTTGTTTTCTCTTTCTGAAAATGAGAAATGCATATTCGCTTCTCTTAATTATTCAGAATTCCGTTCATATAATGACTGGTGAATCCTTGCAATAATTTATATCACAACTATCATACTTCTAGAAATATATTTTAAAATAATACTTTCTAACAACAAAAATTACATGCAAAAATACATGAACTATTAACAAAGAGTTTTCTTTTAAAAGTGGCTAGTATTTTTTAATTCCTTTTTTTCAGGCAACAACTGAGCAAAAATGTCTTTTCCTCTACATCCTTATACACCCATTTAAAAAGTGTTGTTACAATCCAGTAACATTTTAGCTATATTGCTCCCCTGATTTTGAAGCAGTAATTTCCTGTGAAAAATCAAACATTCTCTTATGTGTCCACACACCCCTGTGCTACAAGTCTCTTAGCCAAGGCAAATAAAATTACTCTCTAATTGTTCAAATGGGAGGAGTCAAACAACCATTTGAATTTTGGTATTCCATTAATTTTGTTTATTGTAACAATGTGCATTAAAATATCTTCCAACAAATTCCTCTTCTGACAAACACTACAGGTAAGTGATGCTGTTGAACTTGTACATGTGACAAGTCACTGTTATGCCAGGGCACAACTGTTACTACTTCAAGTTAACTGGGCAAAATAAGGGCTACAAATTCAAAGTACAATTCAACCAGACCCCTCAAGTACCCCCCACTCCTATCCAAAGTAGCTGTGAGCAAACACAAACCCCAGCAGACAACCCTGCACCAGTACACATAGGAACAGCTATCCTTCTTTAAAACCTTATGGGACAAATGTCAAACAAAGATTCAAACAAAGATTCAAACAAGATTGTATGAAGACAAAAATGATTGTTTGAGGGTTTCTGAACAGGGTGGATGTCACAGCTCCCATTGGAACACTGGGATTGCTGGGGCTCAGAGTCTGGAAAACCCACGCACAGGAATTGCTGGATTACAGCAGCATGTAAAGGATTGATTTCAGTGTCAGTATCTGCCTTATTACTTATGGCATGTGTACAAAACTGATACTGCAGATTCTTTCAGAGTTAATTTATGCTTCTATCCTTTGTTCATGGTAAGAACAACGCATCGATATTGCCCCGTCCTGTCTGTACTGTATCAAACTCGCTAAATATCCTTAACCTGAATCATGAGCTGATGTTGTTACCACTTGAGTACTTGGCATCCTGAATGTATCAGCCTGCTCCAGTATTTTCACTATGCAGCTTTTTTTTTGTGCTTAGACTCCGTACATTTTACAATACTTGAATTCAAACTAAGTTTTAATTGCTTTAAGGCACTTTAAACAGGGATACAAATTTACCAAAGTAAATGATAGTACTACAATAAAAAAAGTATTAAATGGAGTTTGTCCATGCGTATTTTGTGTGTGTCAATGTCCTCTCTTTAAAAGGAAAGGAGTAAAAGAGAAATGCAAAATAAAAGTTGCAGATAGGAAAATCTGCAGCACTGTAAGAAGTGTTTTCTAAGATCTCCTCAGCAATTAGAAAGACACAAAATCACTCAGAATCCTTACCATAACATGTGAGTGTCCTCCTGCTACAAAACACTTTTTCCTGGTAAATCCAGTCACCAAATTTTCTTCACTTGTGACTTCCTGACACTGACTTCAGTAGCTTCTGCTACTCTAGGCCTGGTTCAAGTGGGCATTCTGGTTTTAACTAAATTTTCACCCCTTTCAGTAAGTATCTATTTTTGCATTATTCATGAATTCCATCTCTCCAAATGAACTCTCTTGTTCACAAACTAGTGAACTTCCACAAGTGTCAGTGTGAACTCTGCATGGGCATCAAAATAATAACATCTCAACCTCATTTTTAGATCAGTTTAAAGTGGAATCAAAAAAATTTAACACTGAAGCTTAATACTATGGCAGAGAATTCTTCATTTCTGTGCTGCTAAATCCACACCAGCTGAGTCTCTGCCAACCAGCACCTGCAAACGGCTGATGTAAAAACGAGTTTCATTGTCTCAACCTACTTCCCAGTGAACGTCTGTCCTCATTCCAGAGCTTATGAAACTGCTGGTAATTAAAACAGTTGGGTAAGAGTAGGTTTTCACATCCCCCCTGGTGAGCACAGTACAGTATAAACAATTCAATTAAATCAGTAAAATTGCTTATATACTGTACAGGATTATAAAAAGTGTACGCTGGCAAAACCTTTCACTATCACAAGATGGAACTGAGGCAAAGAGCACAGTAAAAAAAGGGGGGAAATAAAAGTAGGGAATACATTAGTGGCTTTGAAAACATATAATGATTTAGGACTATTAGTATGGAATGTGAGTTTCAGTAAATATACTTGAACACTGTGAAAAATAATTCAAATTTAAAAATAAATACATTTAAAATAATTCCAATTTTAAAATTAAAGACAAATTTAAAATAATTAATAAATATCTGGAAATTTCAATTTTCAATTTAACATTAAATGCAATTTGCACTACCAACAAAACCATGTTATTAATAAACTAGAAGTAAATGCATGACACTAGGGGAAAACCTGGTCGAAAGCCAGGTTATTTTTCACCTCTTCCAAGTATTTTCTCACCTTTTCTTTACCTTTTCCTGCCCCAGTGAAGCTGGTGAACTAGTGTGACATATTTTGCTGGTTGAGGAATCTTTCCAACTCTTGTTTTAATATCAAATTGAAGTCACAGATTATTCTGCTGCATATCAACAAATGTCCATTGTGGACACAGTCAGCAGAGTCTAAGCAGATGAGGGCAGAGCTCTTGTCTCTTTATTTGTTCAAAAAATAAGTTTATTTAAGCTTGAAAACAAACTGGGCCAGTGGAACAGTAGACATCAAGAAAAATAGGCCCAACTTGCAGCAACCCATGTTCAGTTGGTTTTTCTTCTTTTCACCTTCTGCCATCCTCTTGGGTTAGGCAGGTACTGTCCCCCTTGGCTTTCCTTCAGATCCACCCAAATTCTCCCTCATGAATGTCTAGAAATGTATCTTATTTGCCATGTCAGAGCATTTCAGTGCCAAACATTCAACTTCAACATCAAATATTCAACATGAAACTTTCAAGTTTCCTTGCCAAAGTTGTCATATTTAATTCAGTCACTTTGATAATTTTCAGTGTAAAAGGCTCTTAAAGCTGAATGCTGAGCTCTGGAACTCTTCATCCTCCTCACACCCTCAGAGCCACACGTACTTCACCTTGTTTGATATTTGTGAGGGTTTTGCCTGAGTGCGATACTTTTGCTGATTTCTGCAAGGAATCGCAGACAATTCCACTACTCCCAGACTACTGGGTAGTTTATAATCCTGTGTGATTCAGCAGCAGAGTGTTTTGAGTTGGCCAGCCTGATTTAGTTGACAATTATCATATTTATTACCCGGGTCCATCTCGCTGCCTTCCCAGCCGTCCCTAACACCATCTCCTTCCTCTGACCTTCTCCCACACACCGGCACGTTCCCGCTGCCCTCAGAGCTCATCCTGCTCTGCTCAACCGCCTCTGGAAGCGCTGCCATCCCAAACCGCCATTTCGGCACCACACTGTGCACAGATCAGGATCCCCCAGCACTGCCGGACGGTTCACCTGACTCCATCGCTGCCTTTATGGGATATTATTCGGGTTCGGACACGGTCCCGCAGCGTTTTCCCGTCGCCTCACGGCAGCCCGGGGGCCGGGGTGCCTCAGGGGCCGCGCGCAGCCCGTGAGGGGAAAAAAAGGCGCCAAACTTCCCTCAGGGGCCCGTGAGGGGAGAAAGGCGCAAAACCCCTATCAGGGGCCCGTGAGGGGAGAAAGGCGCCAAAATCCCCTCAGGAGCCGCGCTCTGACCGTGAGGGGGAAGAGGCGCTAAAGCGCAGCGGGCACGAGGCGTGTGGAAGCCCCCCCTGCGCGCCCGTTCTCGCCGCAGATTCGCCACCGGCAGCCACCACTCGGGGCACCGTGACCGGGGTGCCCGGCGCAGGGGAAGGGGAAGGGTGTAGTGCTGGGCACTGCGGGTTTGGGGCGCCTCGGGAGCCCCGGTGACACCCCGCGCCTGGCAAGGTAGCGCCTCCGTGCCGGTAATGGCGGGAGGGGCCGCCCCTCGCGCGGCTCTCGGGTTGCATCCCGCAGATTCGCCACGGCCCCTGGGGTCGCCGCCGTCCCGGAGGGCGTGGAGACGGCCCTGACCCCTCGGTGTGGAGCGGGGCAGCCGAACAAGCCCCTCCATAGCGAGTAGGGAGTCACCGGCAGGCCAGGAGCGGCGTGTCGAAAGTGCGGAGCGGAGTGCGCAGGCGCTATCGTCGCCGCCCCGGCCCGTGGGAACAAAGGGAACGCGGCCGCGCCGAGCGGGTGAGTCCGGGGGGCTCGGCGGGGCTGACCGCGGGGCTCGGGATGGCCCCGGCCCCGATCCGGCACCGCTGCGGGGCTCGGGAGGGCCCTCGGGCCCGGGGAGGGAGCGGTGGGGCCGAGGGACCCACCGGTGGCCGCCTTGGGCCCGCTCAGGCTCCGCTCGATCTCCCCGAGCCAGCCCCGTGTGCGAGCCCGGAGCACGTCGTTAGTAGGGATTCTAAAGGAGGTTTCAGCTGCTGTGGCGTTATTTGAGGAGAAGGGCCGAAAAAACCACTTTGTTACAGCGCTGTTTGACGCACTACTGAGTTCGGGGCTAAAAGGTTAAGCATTGCCTGGCAGACCGCAGTTGCCGGGCTCGGTGGTTGTTGTGTGTACCCTGTAAAGGAGACACATCACTTGGTCATTTATGTATTAATACTATATTTTTGAAACATTAAGTGTAGAATAATGGGGTATATTCTTTTTATTCCTTAAGGGACAAAATATATTTACTTGGACCCTTTAATATGAAGGTGACCTAAGCCTGTGTGCTCTTGCACAGCTATTTAAGGCCAGATTCCTTGGGAAGTTCATTAATTTTTCAAAGAGATTACACCTTGGTTTCTGAAAATTCTTTTGTAGGCCAAAATTGACAAACTTTGACAATCACCGGTATCGATAACAATTGAGGCTTCAAAGATGGAGGAGGGGGGCGGGGAAAGGCACAACACTTACTAGCGTGATCTTCTTTTGTCTTGCAGAAGTACAAATATAATGTCAGGTGGCTGAAAATTTGACTATCAAAATGTCAAGTAAGTTTGGGGTTTTTTAAAGATTTTTCTTCCTTTAACTTGATATTTTAAAGATCTGGTTCTGCAGAACCTGTTTGTGAGATGATGCCATTATTCCTGGCATTAAAAGAAATTATAGGAAGTGTAGTGACTAAACTCTTGGCCTTAAATCCTGCTGTGGCTGATTCCTGGCAAATTGTTTTCATAGGAAATCCAGATATCACAGCTTCTAAATCCTGTTTGACTGCATTTTTGCTTTCCCTCCGTGTAATTGGTGTGCATATAAATGAATTTCATATTCTTCAGTCTTCTGCTTGAATAAAAGGCTGGGACTAGAGCAATGGGGGTCTTGAATTTTTCTTTTCTTTCTCTTATGTTGCTTTTTGCTCTTCAGTGGCAAAACGCAGTCTTTCAGAGTGGAATTAGTTTGTTTTTGTAAATTCGTTTTAAAATCTTGGCCAGAGCAGATGCCTTAAGAATTTGTTCAGATTTTCAAGAGAAAAAAAATGTGCTTACATTTCTGTCTTAACAGAAAGGCCATCCTATGCCCCACCTCCCACCCCAGCTCCTGCAACCGTAAGTATAGTGATTTTTCTCATTAACACAGAGCCTTTAGTAACTTCCCAGAAAAATAATTATGGAGTTGCATCACCTTCCTGTATGGGAAACATAAAACTAAAGTGATATGAATTAATTCATTTCAATTAATATCATTATTTTTTGAGAAGTTTGGGAAAGAGAAGCTGAATAAATTTGTTTTGCCTTTAAGGCTGGATCTTGCAGACACTGAATTTTCTGTAAGCAGTCACTTGTCTCAAATGTCTCACAGTGGATTGCAGCAGTACTGAGAATCAATGGATATGTTTGATTGTAAAACATCCTGCTCAGCCTGTGCCCAAATCATGGGCAGACAGTGCATTTTTCCATGTTTCAGTTGTACTGAGCTGCTTTTTAGTGGAATGTAGGATTATGAAACATCCTGTTATATTGGGTCAGAATAATGAAACGCTCCTGATGCCAGTCTTGCATTCCTTTAAATCACTGGTATTTTGGAGTCTAGGGCATGGGAAATATTTTGCTTTCTAGGAAAGTGGTGTGGCATGACACTGAGGAAAACATGAACAGGAGCTTTGAATCCTGTCTAGTGACATTCCTGGATGTACAAAGGTGCTGCAGTACCAGTGTACTGCGGGCAGGGAACTGTTTGAAAGCAAACGCACGTCTTTGGTCACATTTGTGAATAGTTTGGATTTCAGGACAAATCCTTTGTACAGAGGAATGAGAAAAGATGCTATAGTGAATTCTTTTTTACCAAAGTAACTGGAAAACTGTTACCCAGTAGTGTGTCCTTGATCCCTGCAGGATGAGAATTAGAAGGAATGTGATCCTTTAAATTCATTGTGCCATATTTTACAGGAAGAGGCTTGAAAATTATATAATGCATAAATACAAGTTCTGTTTTTATGAGTTTACATAAATAAAACTTGATTTGCATAGTTTGCTCAGAGTTTTCATTTTGCACACAGTGAAATAGATCTGTGGCAGTGGTAGAAGGAACATGATGGATCCACTCTGGCCCCTGGATTCCTGCATGGAGAGCTGTGCATACACATGGGATTCCTTTGGAATGTAGCATGGATACAGATGTTTAATGGTTCATGTTGATGTGGTACAGTCCTTCAGAAGGATACATGAAGCACATGTCAGAACTGCAACCAGTGACATGCATTGCCTGTCTTACAAACATACTTTATTTTGTATTACATTTTATACAGTCCTTCAGGTGATGGTCTGTGCTCTGTTAATGCAAGTCACAAAGTAGCCAAATAACCTTGCTTGTTCTTCCACAGCGAGTTCCAGGTGCTGCAGTCAACAAAATCCCAGTAATTCTCATAACTGCAGTACTGTACCTGAAATAAAAATTCTCCATGTGATGCAAGGTAGTTTCCTGGTAACATTTAAATCCTGTCTTGCAGAAATAAAGAATTAAGCAGACGGAGATTACAATTGTCACCTGGTTTTATTGAAGAGGTGTAATTCAACATATTCAAAACCTGTTGTTATGGTAATACAAAAACTGTAGTAAAACCGTGCCTTATGAAGCAGTGAATGTGTCTGTCATGAGCCCAGGCATACAGATGAGCACATCAGCTGCTGTGACTGAGTTAAAAATCTTGGCAATAAAATCTCTGCTGAAGACTGACTGTTAAAGGATAATTTTCCTCTGCACTTGTATGTTTAGAAATAAACTCCTGCAGTGCGTCTGCATTAACCTGAAACCTTCCTAGTTACTGTAGTCATCTCCTAGGACACTTCTGTTCAGTGTTTGTATGTGGCATACTTTGGTTCTTGGAGTCCTGAACCGATTTGTCCAATTTTTATAACTGTAATCTGGAACAGGTTCAGTCAGTGAATCCCTGTGAAAGACTCTTGGAATGTTCATTTTGGCTGCTGGAGAGTGGGACACTGTGGGAATGACATTTAAATGTCCAGAAACACTCCAGGCTCTTGTGAATCCTAATGGAATTGTAGAACTACCACAATCAGGACTTAATCACAATTACCATTAAATAGTTGACCTATTTCTCCAGCAAAATCTGATTGTGAAAGGGGGGATAAAGAAATGGGAAAAAGAAATTTATTTGGGGAGGGGACTACAGGGAACCTGGTGAAACTTCAGTGTCCATAGCTATTTGAGAAGGGAATGTAAAGAAACAAGATTTTTTTTCTGCGTGGCTGAGGTGGGAACAAATCAATCCACTTTTCATGAATGAATGATGTATTGATTAACTTTTGAATTGTCTTGGATTTGGTGATCTATTCAGACTAGTTTAAAGTTTGTAACTTGCAGGTCTTACTGCAGATGTAGAGTTCCTCAGCTCTACAGCCTGCCTTGTAACAGAGAGATGTCTCTGGGAATTGTCTTCAGCCATTGGCTGTGGAGCACAGATGGTGCTTTGAGAGATTTCCTCCCCTGCCCCAATTGTTGGGAAGGCAGAATGCTGGGAAGAAAAGCAGGCAGGGATTTTCATTGGTGTAATAAATGTGGGTACTGGGGATTTGTGCCCCACCACTGGGTGCTGTGTTGCCCTGTGACTTTCACCCTTGGAGACAACGATCTTCTGAATTCCTTGTTGGCTTATGTTGGAAAACTTTATTAGCCATGAGCTGAATTTACAGAATACTTGTTTAAATGAGTTATACAGTTGATAGAAATAAAATCACCAGTTTCAGACAGAAATTTGTAGTGACACATTTGCTTAAAAGTCCTGTTTCCTTACTAGGTTTATTCTGGAGTAAGTTGTGTGTGTTGGGAAGACACCAACTGCAACACCTCATTGCTTGTTTGAATTCTGGTTGCTTTTGCATGCCATATTGCAGTTCATTTTCATTTCTGTGTTTTCCTCGTTTGAGCTCATTTCTCATTCGTGTTTTTGTCTCATTTGTTTCCATCAGCAAATGCCCAGCACCCCAGGGTTTGTGGGATACAATCCATACAGCCATCTGGCCTACAACAACTACAGGCTGGGAGGGAACCCGGGCACCAACAGCCGGGTCACGGTAGGAGAATCAACTATTACATCCTCCAGCAAACACCAGGAACTGACCAGAAATGGCTTTAGGGTTAGGTTCTTCGGAGTCTTGGCTGCTGCCACTTCTTTATAAAAAAACACAAAAACAACTTCTGATTCTTACTCCTCACCCTCCCCCCCTTCCCCTTCACTCTGAAACCTTTTGCAGGAAAATGGGCTTTTACTCGGCAGGGAAAACGGGTAATGGTGTATGGTGCAGACGTCCAAAAAGACAGACTTTGTGGTCTTCAGTGACCACTGCATGCACAGGAAAAAGTTCTGTAGCTGGGTATGAATTCTTGGAGGGAGGGAACTGCTCTTTTTGCTGATGTTCATTGGCACAAAAATCAGGAAGAACATTTTGCAAACTGGAGATCGTTGATAGTCGTTGCATCATCCTGTTGAGCCATGTGAGAGGTACAGGCCTTTATTTTTCTTTCCAGTCTTAGTCTGGTAATAACTGCACAGTCCCAAGTTCAGTCATTATTTTTTCAACAAAAGTGTGATGATGATAATAAAATAGAATCCTTTCAGCTCGTATATGTGTCAGTGTGTGGGAAATGGATGTTAAATTCATTTTTCATGGAGTAAACAAAGTGAGATGGGAGACAGGTGATGAGGGAGGTGACAGCTTCTTTCAAACATGAATCCAGTCCTGAGCATTGTACGCGGTTAGGAAACAAAAATAGACAGTGGAAATGTAACGCTTTTATAACACAACAGAAATAGAGTAAATCCCTGATATTTTCTTAAATATCTCACCATTTGAAGGTTTTTCCCTGTAAAAACTTTGTACCTCAAAACTTCTGATCAGTTTGGAAAGTGCTACAAAGATTTCTCAAGGACCAAATACATGGTGCTTTTAAAGAAGTATACTCTTTTTATGCCTCTCATATAAACCTTCTTTCAAGCTTCATATATGAAGTTCATCCAATTTGTTAAAGCCTTTACAGAAAGGACCTTCCCCTGCAAGCTGGAATTGACTGTCCAAGTGGATACTTTCCTTACACAAGACTAAGGTTTTGTCTGAGAACTTCCATTGTTTCTGTATGTCACAAGTATACACAGCCTGCTCTGCCATGCATATCCCAGTATATGGATGGTGTCTTTAAACCCCTCTTAATTTAAAAGCATTAAACAGTTTCCGTTAATGTTTTTCCAACCCATCTGTATGTGTATCTATGTATACATTTTGGTAATGCATATACCTCATGCACATTTTTTATACACAGTTCTGTATGCATTGTTCATAGAGCTCCATAAATTCAGCAAACAAACATAAAAAAAACCTATCAGGAGGAAAACTGAGTATTGAACGTAGGCCTTCTGGGCTACACCCAAGTATTGATCTACAGGCCACAGCCCTGAAAGATCTTGAACCTGCTTTATATTTTTGTGTAAATACTCCCACTTAATAGAACTCCTGGCATGTGAAAGTGCTGGAAGAGTGGAGGGTTTCAGACCCTGCAGTTGACAGGGGCTGTGATGTCATTGCACTGTTTTAGGAGCAGACCCTGTCAGGTGTTCTGTGGGTTGAGGAGATGCAAGGGAACCCAGCAGCTTTCCAGCAGCAGCATTAAAGCTCAGTGGCCTTTTTTGTGGTGCCAGCACTGGGTCTAGCAGTAAAGCCAAAGGAAGACAGAGCACAGGAGCATGTTCCAGGCTAATTGGGACAATTCATTACAGCTTGGCTGCAAGTAGAGCACACATTTACCTTTCAACTGCATAGGGTTGTTTTCTTTTCATAAAGTCTTGTTAATTGGCTCTAAATTACCACTGACAAATAATTGCTAAAATTATTTGATAATGTCTCTAACAATGTTTTTAAACTTTATTCATATCTTTTTTCACCTGTACAGTAGCCACATTAAATTTGTCAAAACAGATAAAATAAATTAGTCATCAAAGGTGAGAAAAAACAGCCTGCTGGCATTGGTGTTTCCACGCCAGTTCCTAAGCTGTGTAGTTCAGTTTTAAGAACATGAAGCCCTTTTGAGGACTTATCTAGTTACTGCTCTGTAAACTTAGGGAGAAAAGGACAAACTTCCATTGGAAATTACCCTGTGAGGACCAGCTCTAGCTAGTGCTTGTTCACTTACAGACTGGGTAATTTTTTTGGTGATGTTGCTTGCTTCTCTTGGTGGGGGTGTGTGAATGCACAAGTATGAGTGTTTTCCAAAACTGGTACATGTAGAAACTGTCCAGCGACCCTATTAACGAATGGATTTATCCGGTTCTTTTATAGGCTTCCTCTGGTATTACCATTCCAAAGCCCCCCAAACCCCCAGACAAGCCCTTGATGCCCTACATGAGGTACAGCCGGAAGGTGGGTATTACAGTGTCCATCAGTAAAAAAGTCAGTGTTCGTTTGTGCTAACAATTAATTGCTATGATCTTAGTTTCAGCTTCTAAACGTTGACTCCTAACAGCCTGCGCTCTCTTAAGGGGATGTAAAGTACAGAGTCTGCCCTGCAGAACAAAGGCAGCAGTAGTCTGGTCACACAGTTGCCACTTTCTGGGGGGAAAATTGCTAAAATGCTAATTCCTACCACTATCTGCTGACAAGGATCCACCCTGCCACATTCAGAAGTTCCTGTGACTTACTGACAGAACTTTTTTATATAAAGGAAGTATTCCTTGCGTTTTCTGGGCTTGGTGCAGTGCTGTAGCTGGACTGAAGAGTAGCAATGAGTGGACTTTGCATGTTCTCCTTCACCACCCTAGCCTGTGGCAACGTTCGCTTCGCTATTCTGTGAACTGTTTGACAGAAAGTAGGAGAGAGACTCTTGTGGAGTCTGGAATCTGATGGGGCATGGGGAGGGCATGGCAGCATGGCTGAAGCAGGTGAGCCAGAAGGAATTTCTTCCACTTCTGGTAAAGTATCTTTACCAGCATGTCTGTCTTAGGCCAAAAAACATCAACACACACAAAAAAAAATAAAAAAAAAGTCAAGTGGTGCAACAAGAAATTACACTGGCAGCTCTCCTTTTTTTTTTTCCCTATAAAGTTAGAAACCTTTTTGGTGGAGTCAGAACTTGTTGGAACTCAGATTGATCAGCAAGACTGAAATATTGTGAAATGTTACATTCTGATCTGAAAAGCTCAGTCTCTTTGTCATAATCTACTGCTGGATGTGTTTACTCAGTAGCATTTTTTTCCCCAAGATGCAGCGATGTTCATTTAAGAAGAGAATTGAGAGGGTTAAAGGCAATATTCCCATGAGACCAAAGCCACTCAGCAATTGCCTGGTTCAGTAACTGGCTTCCTACTGACTTCCTGCCCCAGAAAATAATCCAGATAGTTTAGCCAGACTCATTCCTAACTTTATCCTGTTTTTCATGGTGATTCCAGAAAGAACACTGAGATGACAATATAAAATGTTTAATTTGGAAGTATTTAGATATCATTAGTAAAGCTCCAGCTGTTTCTGTTAAGGTCTGGGACCAAGTGAAGGCGTCCAATCCTGATTTGAAGTTATGGGAAATTGGCAAGATTATTGGAGGAATGTGGCGAGATCTCACTGATGAAGAGAAGCAAGAGTATTTGAATGAATATGAAGCTGAAAAGGTAAATGGAAGAAATCTGGGATGTTTATTACAGCTGATTCTTCTAGGAACTGGTCTGAGAAGAAAAATTCATCTTCCCCATGCAGGGGTGTTTGAGGCATTCACGAGAGCCCTGTATGTAACTTAAATGGAAGGTTGTCCTGACACGTCTCTTAGATTTTTTAAATAACTGTGCATCAACTGTGACTGGTCAGTTTTTAGACCTAATTCAAAATGAAGTATTTATAATTGAGTGTCGATTTTAACTGTTTAATGAATGGATTTGATTGTACAACATCAGTATTGAAAAGATTGTCTCAACACCAAAATCCTCTTTCAAAACTGGTGCTCTGCAACTACTGCTGTTGTCATGAACGTGTTCCTAAGAGACTTCCAGTCATGTGGGGTTTGGTTTTCCTGATGGAACTCCACGCTGTGGCATTAGTGTTTTGTTTCTTAATGCTACCACTTGTAGGATTTTCTTGTGCTTTTATTCTGGTTTTATTGATCTTAATGACAAGAGATGACAGCTACCTCGTGTCTAGGTTGGTAAGTGTTGAGCACCTGTATGAGAGTGTTCTTATGATTCTCAGGTACAAAGGGAGAATTGTCCAGCTGATGCGTTGTGCTTACACCTGGCAGGCAACCGAGGCTGTGGATACCTGGTCAAATCTCAGCTGGTTTTATTCCAAGGCAATAGAGAAGTACTGCAAAGCTGGGTGCTCTTAGCTGAGAAAAAAATATCCAGGAATTCTATTTTTACCTTGGTAATGATGTTTAGATTGTAAGCTCCTTGGGGCAGGGGCCAGCTGGTTTCTGTTTGTGCAGTGCCAAGGCAGAAGGATTCTGGTCCTGATCATAAACAAGAGTTTTAGGTACCTTTAACAATATCATAGATTATATCCATTTTTTCCATTGGAAATATCTCAAATCACTGTACAAAATCTTAAAAGTGAGATTAAAGAAAGCAATTCAAAGGGAAAAGGTATTTCAAAGAAGGTGAAAATAGTGCTGCTGTCCTGCTGCCAGGAGGAGACGGGAGTCTGGCTGCAGCTTTCTGTGCCATCCCAGAGCAGGAATGGGTCAAAGAATGGACAAGTCTTAAGTGATTTTGAGAAGTGGTTCATGACATACTGGCATAAGGAAAGAGAAGAAACCAGACTCACAGCTTTAGTTAGAACTCCAGAGAATTACTGATATTTCTGAGAATATTTATGTTTGTTAATTTCATCTTACCAGAACTTGATCATAAATGTTCTGAGGTGTTTGAATTTGAAATCTCAGAAAAAAAGCTATCATAAGACTTCCAGGTAGCAAAACTGAAAAGGACCTAAAAGACCAGCTGTGTTTTTAAAACACGAACAACTATAGAAGGAATTCTAATTTGAAACAAAAGAAGGACTGAGAGAATCTGGTCACTTGTATCTCAGCCAGACGATTCAGAGCAGCTTTGTCTGTGTGACCGCACTGTGAGTTACACAGAGCACAGTTGTGGCAAGGTGGGAATCACCCAGTGGTGCAATCAAACCGTGTTGGTCACCTTTCAGATCGAGTACAACGAGTCCATGAAGGCCTACCACAACTCCCCTGCCTACCTGGCCTACATCAACGCCAAGAGCCGCGCCGAGGCGGCGCTGGAAGAGGAGAGCCGGCAACGGCAGTCGCGCATGGAGAAGGGGGAGCCCTACATGAGCATCCAGCCCGCGGAGGATCCCGATGGTAAGGAGTGTGTGTGCACTCCCAGTGGGACACTCATGGCAGGATGGGCCATGGAGATACAGAAAACCTCCCGTGTGCACCTTCCACAGCGCTTCACGTGGCTTCGTTTCTGCTTTGGTGCTTTAATGCTGGTTTCCATTACTACATTTTATTCCATACAGCTGACTTTGTTCCCAAAAGTAAGGTGGCACCCATGGCAAAAGTTATTCCACCCCGTCTTAATTAAGTGTAAAGTAATGTTTAATAGTTCAAACCAAATCAGTCTGCTTACAGCTCCGTGATGGCTTTAGCACATGCTTTAGAAAAGGCTTAGATGCCTGATTTAATCTGGCTTGGATGGAATGTTGTGCTTTATTACCAGAAGCACATAAACCTGACAGGCAGAGTTCTGGTGTGATTAAGAGCACCTGAACTTTGAATGTGTTCAACAACTGTCATTTGAGATTGTTTGGGGAGTGAGGTGCCCTTGCTGCTGACAAGTTGATGAGAAAATTCTGAAAGTTTATTTGACTGCGAGGAAATGCACCCCACCCAATGGGAAAAGTCAGCCTCACACACCTCATGGCTGCTTTTAAATTCATCACCAAATACTTGTTGAAACCTGAGGGTGAAAAATGTACTCAGTTACACCCTTTTTTTTCCTTCCCCCTTGTAAAAGCACACCCCTGAGATAAAGCTCATGGCAAACGGCACTCTCCCCCATGTGAGGTAATTGCAACATTTATGTAAATACATTTCATGTTGGAATAGCTGGAACTTGGGGACTTGAGATTCTGTTCTGTGCTAACTGAGCCAAGTAGACTTGGGCAGAACCACCCGTTACCTCTTTTTTACTTCATTTAATCAGATACCTCAACGAGAAACTGAATGTAACACTTTGAAATAAAGAAACTTTCATTTAACGACTTCTCTTCTTTGGTAGTATCTCCTGGCATGGTGTTCAGCTTCTTAAGATTTCTGTGAATAGTTGGGATAGTCATCTCCAGTAGGAATACTTAATGTAAAACAAATTAGACTTCTGGACTTTTTTACATGGCATTGTTCTGGGAGATAATTAATACTTATTGTTTAACTGGTTTCTCTTTAGAGAGATGCACTTACTAATAAATAATCGAATACTCTTAATACATGGCTATGAATTTGCAGTGATGAGTAAACATATCTCACTGCTTCATGGTTTCAGTCCTCAGTGTTTCAAAAAAATTAGTGTTTTTGATCTGTGCTACAAAGGTTATTTATAGAGGAGTCACTGTGTCACTGTCCTGCTGGCATTTTGTTCTGGAAACATGATTAATCAGGAATGAGTCTTTTATTTGGTGTATTAATAGTCCCTCTTACTGTGGAAATGTGGAAAGCAACAAAGTGAAAAACTAGGTCAGTCCCAATTTCAGCTGTGGGAAATGCATGTGAAATCGGCCTTTAGAGCTGTGCCAGGTAAATGCTGCCCTGGCCATACTTTGTCTCCTTTTGTGATTCCCTGATGCTCTCTGTGTGTTACTGTGAACTTTGTGACATGACAACTCGTGGTGTTAGGGTTCATATTTTGTTTTTACTGAGTGCTAATGTGGGTGCAGTGTGGCTAGACTTGGCACTCACTGTGTGGAATCAAAGCAGTCACTCCTTGAACCCCTGTTCCAGATTACGACGATGGGTTCTCCATGAAGCACACGGCCACGGCTCGGTTCCAGCGGAACCACCGGCTCATCAGCGAGATCCTGAGCGAGAGCGTGGTGCCCGACGTCCGCTCTGTGGTCACCACAGCCAGAATGCAGGTCCTGAAACGCCAGGTTCAGTCTCTAATGGTTCATCAGGTAAAGAGAAAGGATGCGGATGCGGCTAAAACGTGGTGGGATTGGGCTGGACTCCAAATCTTGGATCATTTGATCACCTACATGACTGTTCTTGCTGGGTGTCAATGTTGTGTGCTCCAGGAGCTAATCTCTGGGATTTCTTGGGAGCTGCAGAATGTGAGACTTCACCTTCTGTGCTGTTTTTTTGCGAAGGATCATGTTAAACTATATTTCATTCTTTGTGATATCCTAAGTGTTAGTTCCGTAGTTCTTCTTTATCACACGCACCCCTCTGTATGCACTGTAAGTCTACTGGTTAATAGGTACTGTTAGGGCTGTGATATCATGTACCTGACCACTCATCTTGTTTGTAATGATTCTTTTTTTGCAGTAAATTGTCCCTATTCTAGCATTTTTCACTGAAAGCTAAATTCATACAAAACACATGGTGAAGTCACACCTGCATGTTTCACCCAGCTTTGGGCACATGCCTGTGTTTTCCAAACACTGATGTTACCAAAAGAACCCTTTGAGCATGGTCAGTGTGTGTGTGGGTGAAGCAAGACCAGAATTAGGTAGAGATTTCTTGGGGATTTTTTAATTACAGAAGATTTGGAGGGTGGAGGGGGGTGATTGTCCTTCTTTCCTGCAAATTGTGGTCGTTCTGTGTTGGAGAATATAATTGATGTGGAGGGTGTGCCTGTACCTGAGAGCTGTGTATATACAGATCTGTGGCATATGTATACACAGACCTGGGGATGCAGAATAGGAAAGAAAATGTGCAGATTTGATACTGGAAGCTTTGCCTCAGGTACACAGTGTTTCGTTACAATATGCTTGAACTGCTGCACAGACCCATTTACTGTTCCTGCTTTTCAGCATGAAGTGAGCTAGTGGGTATCAAGAGGCAGTCAGAAAGATGTTTACGTATTAGAGCAATATTTAAAAATAAACCCATATGAAAATTTGTATGCGTAGCTGTACCTTTGCCCAGTTCTTGGGGGACTGCACAGTGAGGTTCTTTCTGTTTTTCACTTCCAGCGTAAACTCGAAGCTGAGCTGCTGCAAATCGAGGAGCGTCACCAGGAAAAGAAGAGGAAGTTTTTGGAAAGCACAGAATCTTTCAACAACGAGCTTAAAAGGGTACAGCTCATTTTTCTCGCTTACTCTGAGGAAGCTGCTGGTTCCACAGTGGTACAAGTGCTTCAGTTCTCTGTTCAGTTCTGAGCAATTGCCCAGCTGCTGGGGCAGTGCCCTGGTGTGGGTTGTACAAAGCACAGGATGATTTCCTGCTCTTTCAGTGACCATTAGTGGGGACATTGGTTCAGTACAGTTCAGAAGTGCCTCCAGGCTGGGCTGGGTGAATTCACTCAGAGCAGCTGGAGGAAGGTGGCCTGAAGCCACTGTGGAGGGCACACTGGTCTCCTTGGCTGGGTTCAAATAACAGGTTTTAGGTTTTTTTGTTTATTCCCTCTCCCCTTTTTTTTTTTTAATATGCCTTTATCTCCCTCCCTAGTTACTTTTAATATAAACTTTGTAAAATCAAAAGGACTGTGCTGCTTGTAGAAATAATGAACTCATCGTTGGGGTTTACTGATGATTTATTTCTCAGGGTAACTGAGGTAGTAAAAGAGCTAAAGAGCTTTGTTTTGGTTTTAATTGCTAGTTATGCAGTTTGAAGGTGGAAGTGGATATGGAAAAAATTGCAGCTGAAATTGCTCAAGCTGAGGAACAGGCTCGCAAGAGACAGGAGGAAAGGGAAAAGGAAGCAGCTGAGCAAGCTGAGCGCAGTCAGAACAGCCTGGCAGCCGAGGAGGAGCAGGCAGCCAGCAAGGGGGAGGAGAAGAAGGAAGAGGAGAGCACTCCAATGGAGACAGGTAACTGCATCTGAACATCTGCTGCAGAATCCTCCAAGGATCAGCATTAAAGGGTCTCTGAGGAGAACAGTTCACTGAGTCTGGGTGAACACAGGCATTTGCTTTCCTCTCATTAAATTACTCATTTTTAAAAGAGTAGAGGATAAGATCCCACAGAGCACCGTGTCATGTTTTGTGTGTGACGTACCCAGGGGTAAAAAATACTAAACCTGAAGTTAGACTTCGGTTAACTGGGAGCAACTGGGAGTGTTTCCTTGTCCCAGTGTCAGTGTCCAGCCAGGATGGCAGGGTGATGCAACAGCAATGCTTTCTATTCAGCTCTCAGGCAAATTTTCCAGCTGCTTTGTGCTCTGCACAGTGGAAGTAAGAAATGCTGCTGGATTCAGGAGTCTCAGTGTGTCACTGCTGGAACAGCAGGAGTGTAAGGAAAGAGGGATCAAGGAGTTTGAATTCCAGTGCTTCTACTTTAACAAGGCACATGACTTTCTTATGGCTGGAATTCTGAGATCAGGCAGCTATGGCTGATAACAGGATGCTGTGGCAGGAGCACATGCATCCTCAGCACTGAGAGATCCCTGAACTGTGCCTGTCCCTGCATGTTCTAAGTGACAGAAGTAAGTGCTATGGAATACTCAGATTTATTACAGCTTCTGTCTCTTCCTAAAGCCTAATTGCACAATCTAAATAAATACTTGCGTGTAAGTGACACCGAGAAATATGTTATTCCAGAAGAGCCTCACGCGGAAGAGAGCACGGAGAGCCAGCAGAATGGTGAAGAAGGAACCTCCACCCCAGAGGACAAGGAGAGCGGGCAGGAAGGGGTGGACAGCACGGCCGAGGAGGGAACCAGCGACAGCAACACCGGCTCGGAGAGCAACAGCGCCACCGTGGAGGAGCCGCCCGCAGACCCCATCGCCGAGGAGGGCGAGAAGAAAGAATAATCACTGACTCAGTTCCTGTGTCTCTGTAATGAAGTACTGTCTGATTTCAGAACGTGCTCCGCGGCTGTTGTACCTTCCCTGCCTCTGTCACTTGTCTCCAAAGGGTACCAGGGCTTAATGACACGTCAGGTTATCAGTGTAGCAATGTGAAGGGGCCTGTAGAGGCACAGTGTGTCCTGCAGCAGGCGGAAAAGGAACCTCATGTGTCTAAACACAGCTGCTACAGTGTGGAGAGGTGCTTTTATCACTTGTAATTCTTCCCTAGAAAGAGCACTGGTTTTGGTTTCTATATCAGAAATCAGGCCTTCTCCTTTTCTTCTGGTGCCATGGACACAGTGACAGTTTTCCCCAATGGCCCTTCCTGCCCCTTTGTGGCAGCAGTGAGGCACAGCTGTCTCAATGTGCTGCAAGCCTGGCCTGACTGCACAAGGGACCTGCTCCTGGCAGTGGCAGTGGCTTTCTGGAGAGGCTGGAATGTGGCTGAAGCATTCAGACCTGAACTTACTATGGAGCAAAGACCTGATGCCTGCCCAGGGTGTCACCTGGAGCCTTCCCTTACCTAACAACCCCAAAAGTCCCCTGTGTCCTACCACTACTGCACTCCTTGTCAACAAGGGTAGCAATTTCTGCTATAGCTGCTCCAGTCCATGCTTTTAAAGAAAACTCTCAGTCCTCAGGAGCAGCTCAAAAGTGAGGCTGAAAGTCTCAGGTTTAGGGGTTTTTGGTGTAACTAGAGTAGATGCTCTGCAGTGATGGAAACTTGCTCGTGGTCTGTGTGTGGCATGTCAGGAGATCCAGTTCCAAAGGGCTCAGTGTAGTCTTGCAGGAAATGACACATCATGAGGGGTTTTTTCTGTGGTGCAGGATTCTTTTCAACAAGCCTTTGCTTTTCTTTACCTGTTAACTCCTTTATTTGCTACCAAGAGGCCCTGATGTGGCCTCAGCCAGAGACCTGGCACAGAACAGAGCAGGAGAGTCTTTAGACACGCACATGTTCTCTGAGCAGACAGTCACTGATATGGCACAAAAGGTAAAAAATAGTAGTTTTGCTTGTCATGAGCTTTCAGAACCTCTGGGGACTCTACAAATGTACTGAAAAGGCTATAATTTGCCCTATACAAGCAAAAGCCCGCAAAAAAATACAGTGAATTGTGGCAACAGCCATGGGCTACTTCTTGACTTCACAACTGAGGGAACACAATGTTTCAGTGAACCGATGTGTATTTGCAGAGCAGTGGGTCTATCAGATGGTGTTTTTTAAATCCTTTTTTTTTTAATGGTCTAAAAATAATAAAATCCAACATGTTTGGTTTTTTTTAAACTCACAGTGGTCTGTTCTTGTCTTTTAAAGTAGTACCAGTGTTTGGTTCAGAGCTTTTGTCAGCTGTTCTCCATCTCAAGCCAGAGGAAAATAAACACACAGGATTTGATTTCTTACACGGTACCAGCTGCTGGCTGGACTAGAGCCCCCCCCTCCTTCCCCCAGCCCCATGGGGCCCAGGTGGGGCTCCACACCTGAGGTGCTGCAAACCCTTGTTGTGCAACAGCTTTTATCTGCAGCAGCCCTGGGTTCTGTAGGCCGGGGGTGCTTTTCATCTGCTCCAAATTCTCAAGGTGTATGTAAATAACTAATTATTGGCAAAGACGGGTGTGTGCAGCTCAGGGTGTGTACCTGAGGGAATAGGTGTCTTCTTCACAAGTGAAATAACTTGTCCAAGCACATGAGAACATGAAGGAATGCCTGTGGGCAGCACTGGAGCACTGACCAGCCCCGTGGTGCCTGGCAGAGATGCCCACAAGGGACAGGAGCATCAGGGACTCAGCACAGGAGAGGGACTGGCCTTGGGAGAAACCTGACTCCTGCAGCAGCCCTTCTCAGAGCAACCTGGAGCTCCGGAAGGGCCCCATGCCCTCCTACAGGTCCTCAGTGGGATGTTCTTGATGGACCCTGTCCCCTTCTGCAGGTCCCCAGCAGGGCCAGGAATGTCTCCCACAAGGAAGAGCCCTCATGCTTTGCTGCTGGTCCAGCTGGAGCTGCTGTTTCCTGGGTGCCATCTGGCAGGTGGTGGGTGCAGGCTGGAGATCTGGGGTACTGCCATCCCCCATGGGGTGCTGAGAGCTGGCGAGTCCCTCACACCCCCAGGGGACCAAAGCAAAGGCAAATCCAAGCTTTGCATCGTGCGAGGGAGTTGTTTTCTTCAGTTTGTTTTTCTCTTCAAGAAAAACCAGGGGTTTTCGAGTCTGACTCAGGCGTTGTAACCTCTGACGTCACCGTGGTGCTGGTTTGCTGTGCAGGCAAAGGTTCTCATCTGTGCTGGGTCGTTGTCAAAAATATGCTTTTATCTCACCACAACACTCTCAGTAAAAGTTATTCAGAAGCCTGGGTTAAAAAAAGAACTGATCTTTAAGTTTTTTGTTGGTTTGGGGGTTTGTTGGGGGGGCGGGGTTTGCATTTATGTAATTATTAGATTTTATCACCCCCCAAAACCTTCTAACCTACAAATGTGGTACAGAGTAATGGGTACATAGCACAAAGCAGGCCCAAAGGGTAAGTTTTGAAAGGGATTTAGATGTTAAAATACGAACCTGGCACCTTGTGAGGCTGTTCAGAAATGATTCACCAGGCAAAGTGAACCCAGAGCCCAGGCCTCCAAGAGCTTCATGCACCCAAATCCCTTCCAAACCCCTCACCTACATACAGGACTGAGCTTGGCTTCCCAGAAAAGACAAAAGCCTCATGTTTGTGTAGCAGCTGAACTTTCAGAGAAGAAAAAAAGACTTACAGAGAAACAAACAAGGGTTTTTTTTAAAGAAAAGGTAAGATATCACCTGTGTATCACCTGGACAAGTCTTGCCAAGTCACTCTGCCTGGAGCCAAATGAGCTGCAGACGCTGCTCACAGAGAGGATTATGCTGGTGACAGAAAGAAATAAAACAGATTAAAGGAGCTTTACAGGAATAAAATATCAAAGCAAACCTGAACGCTGGCACAAAGGGGTGGCTGGGGCAGCTCGTGTGTGTCAGGGAACCAGAGCCTGTGCAGAGCTTTGTGCTGCAGCAGCACAGCTCAGGGCAGGAGCAGAGAGAACCCTGAACCCCAATCCCGATGGGCCTGGATGAGCAGGTGCCCCTTTAAATCCTAGCCACACTTGTGTGGTGATAAACTGGGGGTGAGGAGAGTCCTGGGGAGGTGTGGGTGGGCAGCACACAGGGAGCAGGGTCATACCTTTGCCGAGGTCCCTCTATCCCAGGATGTGCTTTTCCGTTTCCCACCAGCTCCAAGCGCAGCCTCTGTGCCTGCCCTGTCCCAAGGAGCCACGGATGGTTTATTTCTCCTTTTCTCCACCCACGTTTTTCCCTGAACCTCCAGCCAGGCAGGCTTTGCTGTGCAGTTTTTTTAGAAAGCTATTTTGGATTTTTTTTCCTCAATTTGTCAAAAGCTATTCAAAGCACATTTGATCAGCCACCAATCCAAACGTCTCCACCGTGCTGCCACCGCCACCAAAACGGCATTGTCCTTGCTCCTTGTGTGACCTCCCTTCATCACCTTAACTGACAAACATTCCCAGCAGTCCCAAGTGCTGGAATACCAGGGGAAAACACCCCTCACGGCCGACTGGAGATGGAATTGGTGCAGGTTATGAGCTGGCAGAGGTGTGTGAGCTGCAGCAGGCACTGCCACCAGGAGTCCCCATCAACCTGCCCGAAGGATGACACGCAGCCCTACCCTGGGCTGTAAACGTGAGCAGCGCTTTTCTTGTGCAGAATGATCAGTGCCAGCAGCAGCAGTTGTGGCAGCTCATTGTCTGTGTGACTGCTCAGGGCTTGAAAGGACACAACTCTCAGCTGTGAATTCAGCTTCCCCCACCCTGAGCTGCTGGTTGTACCAGTTCAGAGTGAGGTGCAGTTGTACCAACGCACAGGGTGAGGCAATTTTACCAATTTTTGCCAAATCAGGGTGAGATGCTCACAGGTCACTCACCTGCAGCTTTGAGCTCTCCAGGTGCCTGAATATAAACTGTGGGTGCTGCACTGCAGAAATGGGGGTTCACTCATGTCAGGCAGGCAGAGAGGCTGGAATTCCATGTGTTCTCCCAGGCAGGCACCCAGCAAGTCCCAGTTCCATCCTGGACCACTGTTTGTGCCTTCCAGGAGCTGCAACACCTGCTCAAGGCTTTGAATCCAGGGCTGGGATCCCTGGGTTTGAAATCCCCTCTGCGTGTGCAGAGTGCTCCTGGCAGTGACTGGCAAACTTCTCCCAGCAGGATCTGGTGACTAAATTGGATCAGGCACTCGAGTCGGGAAGCCCAGATCCTGCTACAGGTCTGTCTTGCTGTTTGTACTCTCAGTTCCCTTCTTTCGCTTTGACGTTTCATTTTCCACAGTCTTCGAGGGGTTTTTTGAAGTGGTTTCGCGCGTATTTGGCCTGTCTCTTATTTTGTTATAAATCATCACGTAAAGCTTCACTTGCGACTCCAGAATAGTCAGTAATTTCGGTCAACAACCAGTTTCAATTTGCTTTTATCTGTTAAAAAGTCAAAAAAAAGCCATCCGAGTTCTGGCACCACTTTCAGGGTGGGGAAAGCCAAACAAGAAATAGTGACAGTAACAACGGCAGAAACCAGGTGAAAAATCACATTATCATGGGTTTATTACAATTTTTTAATCCCAGGGATGAGAAATGCCAGATCTGTAACAGAGAGGGCTGGATGAACTCTTCTTGGAGCAACCACTGATGGGATTATTTCCAGTTTCTACATCCAGTTTTCATCCAAAGACAGCAGCAGATTGGTGTTAAACCTTCCTCCTTTTGAACAAGGTAACAGCTCGCAGGAAGGATGTTTGCTGGATGGTCAGGGACACTTCAACTCTCAATTATTTTTAGGGTTCATAATACTTTATCTCCTTAATCAATATCCATTTATCTGCCTAAACCATATCTTGTTATATCTCTGAATGATTCACTACTCACTGGTGTTCGATGTTCTGTAGGAATTGCCCAGCAGTTTTCCTGCCTGGGTGGGAAGGTTCAAACCATCTCTAGACACAGCTGGTGCTCATGAACCCCCCAGCACAGTTTCTGTAATATCCCAGGAGCTTTTCTTCCCATTTTTAATCACCTCTCCTTTCCCACCCATCACTTTGAGGTGACTGCTGTCTCCTTCGTGTTCAGGCCAGAAAGGATCTGCTTGTTCATCACAGCCCCTCTGTGTACAGTCTGTGTGCAGACAAGAGGGAGCAGAAACCTTGGGAAGCTGCCCAGCTCTGCCCTGAGGGACAGAGGGACCATCAGTGCATGTGGTCAGTGGCCAATCACCCAGATTGCCCTTCTCACCCTGGGACTGGAAAGAGGAGTGTCACTGTCCCTGCCAGCCTGACCCCTCCCCACTGGTGCCTCCAGGTCTGTTTCCCTCCTCACATCTCAATTCCTGGGCTCCAGGATGAGGGAGTTGCTTTCATGGAATAAAATCAGAGAGTCATTAAGGTTGGAAAATGTCGCCCTGGTTTTACAGGGCCCCATAAGTTGTAACACTGTAACTGTAGTTTCCCATGCTTTTTCTGTAAACATGGTCCTTGTTTTTCTTAACCGGCCGGGATTGTTTTGCACTTGTGGAATTGTTTTTCATTCCTTTCCCTGGGGTGGAGAAAGATGATTGACCATGTCTTTGTCCTGTAAACCTTCAGGGGTGCTAACCCCTTTCACCAATCCTTGATTGTCTTTAGAAACATATAAAAATAGGTAAATAAAGAAGGGCAGGGCTTTTGGTCGGTCCTGCCTGGAGATTCCACTGCTGCTTTGAGACCCGCGTGTTTCTTCTGTTGCCAGCTGTGCAACAGCAAAAGACCTCCAAGGTCAGCAGGTTCAACCTGTGACTGATTCCCACCTTGTCACCCAGACCAGAGCACTGAGTGCCACATTCAGGAGTTCCCTGAACACCTCCAGGGATGGGGACTCCACCACCTCCCTGGGCAGCCCCTTCCAGTGCCTGCCCACCCTGTCCATAAAGAAATTAGTGCAGAGCAGATGTCAATTTAGTAAATCTTTTTTTTTCCCCTCAAAAAAAAGAACTGGAGAGCCAGGCCAACACTTGGGACGTGATATGGGCACAAATCAGGTGAATTTCCAGTGCCACTGGGTGTGCCTCTCTCTGCTGTGGCTGACCACCACAGGCAGCTGTGCATCCCAATCAGAGCCTGGTGCTGCACAGATTGCTTCCTCCCTCCGGAGGATAAAGATCTGTTAATAACCTGGTGGTGAGATCACAATCACAAGATGTTTCTCAGGGCATCCCCTACAACCGCTCAAAGAGCTCTGCTGGGTGAGGAATCCCAGCCCAGTGCCACTCTGAAGGTCAGGAATTTACTCACGATTTCACTTCTGCTATTTTATATTTGCCTGAGGAACAACAACGTCAACACCCCGCTGGAGCGACCCTGCTGACTTCCACCACAAACCCCCCTGGATGTCCCCAGATGTCAG